>PVKM010021537.1:0-22509 GCA_004027735.1 Carollia perspicillata | reverse complement strand
CAGAAAAAGCTCTGAGTAAGCAGAAATTAATTTTGAAAAAAAGTAAAGTTTGTAATGGTAAGATGAGAAGAAACAAAAAAGGGGAGAGGAGCTGAGTCACCATAGAATATTGGATTTCGGAGCAACTGACACCTGCTGATAAGATGATCAAACAGTGAGTGGATTAGCTTTGCAACATACCTGAATATGCAGGAGATATTGCGTCCACCATTTTGAATCCACCATTATGGCACTAGTGTGCACAAGGATATTTTGATTCCAAGGTTATTAACTAATCTGTGCTAGTGTCTTACACTTTTGCACTAATGAGTCTCTTTTCCTTTCCATTATGTACAGTGTATATAGCATTTCTAAAAGTAAAGAGAGAAATTTCACCATTCAACTAATAATTTGAAATGACACATTCATTCTCCTAGGGAAAGTCAGGGATCCAGAATTGAACAATATGCAGAAATATTCATATTTTGTATTCTGTTCAAATCAAAATGATGTAACATCAATAGCATCAAACTGGATTAGAGAAAATTCACTCCAGTGATCAAACTAAGCCTAGATAAAAATCAACAAAAAGTTTGAGATTTGTGCTGATTTTGATAATAAAGGAACCTGAAGGCAATCAAAAAATCTGAGGGTAATTATTCATTATTTCTCATGAAAAATCAGCTATAAGCCCAAAGGAATTACCCTTATTTTGCCCTGTATAGTCTACACTCACACTTTTGGACCAAACTTTCAGGAAAAAACTCTTTTGTTTTAATTTTTTAATGCAATTATTTATTCATTTGTATTTAAATGCTTGTTTTTTGTATTATAAAGGAATTTTAGCATTTATTTTTTAAAACATTATGGTAAAAGAAGTTTTATGTAACAAATAATTACAAAACACAAGAACAAATACAAGGTACAAGAACATTTATGTACCAGGAACAAATTTATGATATTTACACATCATAGAAGGCCAAGGACTCTTCAACACTGTCAATATCAGAAGTATGGTCTTCAATTTCTACATTGCTGGTGTCTTCTGAAGAGCCACTTTCCTCATCTTGGTAAATTTTATCATCCTCAGTTCCATCCTTAGCATTGTGGATGCCTCTTTTTTTAGCAATTTCATAACCATTTCCTTCTTTTTTAAAAAAGATTTTATTTATTTATCTTTATAGAGGAAGAGAAGGAGAGAGGGAGAGAAATATCAATGTATGGTTGCCTCTCATGTGTCCCCTGCTGGGAACTGGCCTGCAACCCAGGCATGTGTCCTGACTAGGAATCGAACCGCAATCATTTGGTTCATAGGCCCGCGCTCAATCCACTGAGCTACGCCAACCAGGGCACCATTTCCTTCTTGACACTGTTACATGATCTTAGGATCCAATCACAAACCTGGGCAATGGATGCTTTCTTGAATCTGCCTGTAGATGTTAAATCCTTACCTTCTGACTGCATCCATGAGGTCTAGTTATTCTTCATTAGGACCTCAAAGGGCCTGTTTACTGACACAGCAAGTGGTTGCAGTTGGCTGGTTAGCCCACTAGGTACCACAGCAGGTTGGATTTTCAAGTCCGTTGCAATTGCTTTTGCACTTTGTGTAATATGGGCTTTGAGGTGATCAAAAAGAAACAAAGCTGTTTTTTTAAGTAGTACTCCAGGCCTAGGTGACCAAACTTTGTTAAACCAGATTTTCATGCCTTCTTCATTCATCCATCCTTTTTCATGGACGTGGACAATAACTCCACTTGGAATCTTTTCTTTTGGTTTTTCTTTTATAGATGATCATAGGTGGTAGCTTTGTCCCATCTGCACAACAGGCTAGAACAACAGTGAAATGTGTTTTCTCACGACCACTAGTTTTTAACAGCCACAGTTTGTTTCTTTGACGTCCATGGTTTTGTTAGATGGCACATCAAATGTGAGTTGGACCTCATCTGTACTGGCAATGTAGAACAGCTCAAAGTTGTAAATCTTTGACGATTGATGACATAAGCATGAAATTTGAAAATTTGAATCTCGTAGGCTGCTGGAAGTTTTGGGGCAAGTTTTGTTCATGTCCTCATGCTCAAACCTTCTCTCTTCATAAAGTGAAAGCACCATTTAGGTGTCCCTGGGAAGTCAGAAGTGCTTTCTCTTGTGCAATCATTTTACCTTCTCCTTGTATCATTTTAGTCAAAGCAGAGATCCCACTTTGACACTATTCCAGAATCCAGGTCTTCACTGGATCCAGAATCCTGAATGCTGTCCCACTTCAAGCCCCTTGGAAGGTTTCCCTCCCACTGCCTTAATCTATCTTGGCATCTGAAGAAGCTTTCCTTCCTGTTGCCTCCACAATCTGATGACACACTCTGTGGGAGGAGGTCCAAATTGTCTCTTGGCAGTTCTGTTACCATGCTTTTTATCATATTTAATAACTTCTGGCTTAAAGTTTGCAGTGTATGAAAACTGTTTTGACATTTTTCCCAGGGATTTTTCAATAATTCCTTCCACCTGAAGTGTATGAAGAGAAACGTCACACAGTTCACCTTATGGTAATAGTTGGCATCACCTATCTTTTCAAGTGGGTAACAATGGGTATCATCTCTTATCAAGTGGGTAGCATTGGGCATCATCTCCTATCAAGTGGGTAACAATCACACCATCTGTCTTACTCTGTGGATAATAATATGAAGCTGTTTGTTTCATTTCGTTGAATTGCTGGCCAAAACTGTTTTTGCTGAAAGTTCATTTTAAGTTCAAAAAACTGATTATCATATTGCAGGGTATTATTTTTCATATGGATAACATTATTGCTTTCTAGAGTTATACTTTTAATGCATAAGCATAAATAAAATAATTAAAAACATTTATATAGATACAGAATTAGTACTACCCATGTATAATGCACATCCTTATTTTTCCCTAAAAACTTTGGGCACAAAAAAGTGTGCATTATATATAGCGTATACGGTAGTTCCAATAAATTTACTTCATGGAGAATTTTAAATATTATGAATTATTTATTTTTGCATGTGGGTTTATCTTCTTTTGTTCAACCTATTTTTGTACTGACCCATGTTGTTGATTATGTTGATAGCACATGTGAATAGCATTTATTCTATTAATGCCACAATTTGTTTATCCATTCTTGCATTAAAGAACACTTAGGTTTTTCTCATTTTATGGGCTATTACAAATGAAGATACTATAATTTTTTCATTACAAATTCTATTTTTAGTAGTAGTACTGCAAGGGAATAGAATAGATAAGTGTTTAACTTTTTAAGAAACTCTCAAATTGCTTTACAAAATATCTATACCATTTTATACTTCCATGAACAGTGTATGAGAGTTGTGATTGCTCAATGTTTATAATTTTCCTTTTGATTTTACTCAGTCTAGTAAATGCAAAGAAGGGTTTTTTTTATTTTCTAAGGATTTTAATGTAAATTGTCCTGGTAATAAAGGATGGTAAGTATCTTTTCATTGTTTGTTTTTTTTTTGACTAGTTGTGTACTTTTGACCCTTTTTTGATAAAATAATTCATATTTTATTTTTCTTTGCCTATTTTATATTTTTGTTGTTGATTTGTAAAGTTTTTTTTTTTTTAATATATTCTTGCTAGAAGACCTTTGTTGGCTATGTCTACTGCGATTATGTTTTTGTCCCCAGTCTGTGTCTGGCTTGTTTCTCCATTTTCTCAATGATGTCTTTCGATGATCAGAAAAATTTAATTTTGTGAAATGGTATGTAATTTTTCATGGTTAGTATTTTATTCATTTGGTACAAAATAAAATGAAATTTATTAAATTAAAAAAAAACTCTGTTTACTCCATGGTTGTATTAGTCTCTTACATTTTCTCCTAGAAGCTGAATGATCTTGAATTTTACATTTGGGTTTAATATCTATTTAAAATTCATTTTGAGTATTCCCATATTTTGAATTTTGAAATGCTATTTATTAATTTATTTGTTTTTAATTTTTACTAATGCTTTTTGCTCCAGATAAAATGTAAAATAATTAGTTAGGTTTTTCCCCTTTGGTATTTTCCTCTATGATTGCTCACTTAAGTGACTCATTATCTTTAGGATTTATTGAGTTGTTTTTTCATGCCATAGTCATATAACACCCTCATTCTGTCCAGCTCAGGGCTTTTGATTATTCTCTTAATCAATTTTAGATAAAGTTCACCAATTTTAAATAATTTTCTATTACGTATATTACCCTGGGGTCCTAATTTTATTTTTTAAAGATAATGAAGCACAGGGCCCCCAAATTGGGGAGCTGCTTAAGTCTTCATGATATTCTAAAAAAAAAAAGCACCCAGTGGACTATAGATGCGGACATGCCGTTTGTCACTCACAGCACATGGGAGTGCACCTACGGCAGTGGGTTGGTGCAAGAGGGACAGCACCTCCTCCAGTCTGAGGTCTGTTATAAGGGGTCTTATAACCCCTTATAACAAAAGCAGCCGGGGTTCAGTCGCACAGATATACATGTGGCCTGGAGATACATTACATCAATGTGTATATGCAGATGGAAAAGTAGAATAAGCAGTCAAGGGACCAGAAGCTGCTTCCAAAAGTTGATAAGGAAGGAATTACAATCCATTCCCAAAACAATACACATTCCTTCTGGCCAGTGACCCTCTGACTAGACCTCAGTCATGGGAAGGTGGGGAAGGGCCATGTATTAACCCCACAGAGAGGGTGTGAGACCATTTAAGGAATATTTATAAGATTAAGTTTTCTTTGGAGCAACAAACAACTCTGATTATACAGATTACCCTTTATTTTAACTTTACCATTTTTTTAACTTTTATTTTGAGACACACAGATTCACATACAGTTGTAGGAAATTATGCGGAAAGATCCCAAGTCCCTTCAACTGTAACATCTTGCATGACTATAGTACAATATCACAGCCAGGAATAGAGAGTGAAGCAACTCACTGACCTTATTTCACTAGTTTTACGTGTCCTCCTTTGTGAGTGTGCATGTCTTTTATTTTTTAACCTTTATAATAAGACAAAAAACTTCAGGTTTTCTTGGCATGTTTTGTTTGTTTGTGTTTTATCGAGTGCAAAGAGTAAATTTGAAGAACTCCTCCCATTTCCTCTTCCCAATAGTTTCTCATTCCTACCTGTAAGGTACTGCATGGGTCACTACATTAAAACTGGACTGGGATGGGAGTAAAAGACAGAAAACTGTACTTGAACACAATGAAAATAAAATTTTTTAAAAATAAAAAAATAAAACTTTATTTGTATTTGAATTCTTTAAATTTCTATTTTCTCAAAATTAAGGGTTTTTTTACCCTGATTGAATTGAATAGTTTCTTTTCTTTAAATAATAAAAAAATCCTTTATTTGTATTTGTATTTAAATTCCTTAAGTTTCTATTTCCTCAAAATTAAGTGTTTTTACCCTGATTGAGTTGAACAGTTTATTTTCTTTAAATAAAAAATCAGTTTGCCAAGGATTATATAATAGCGAGTATTGTTTTTCAATATTTTAAAATATTATCATTTTTATTTTTCTAGATAACTGTTATTCTTGTTCTTTGTTACACATTCTATGTTTACCATCATGCATTATATTTGTTTGTTCAAAATATATCATTTGGTCCCTGATGTCTCTTTTCTTTATTATCAAAGAATGTTTCCTTCTTCTTTAGCTTTATAATTTTAAACAATACTTTTAATTTTTTCTCCCTTTCAAACTTCCAAATATTTGGAGACATTAAGTTTCTGAGTTGCTTTCCAACGTCTATTTTTAAAAGTTAATTTTTTTGTAAGAGAATAAGGTTAACAAAGAACATCTGTTAATTTAATTTTGTTGTGCTACAGTACATCTGGTAACCCAGTAGGCTCTCTATTTGGTTCTTACAGAAATTTGTAGTATTGTAAAGAGCATTATTTGTCTTGCGTGGCTGGTATATACTCAAAAGCCCAAAGATGGAAACACATATGGATGATACAGTAGTTAAGGTTAAAATATCTGTGTTTTATAAACAGAAAAATCAAGTGTGATAATTGCAAATGGGCCACGTGCTTAAGTTAATGTTGATATCAAAATTGTGATTTGCATTTTCTGGTTCTAGTACTTCATTTAGAATGTTAATGATTCATTTCCATAAGCTGTGACTTTTAGAATCCTAGAGCTCCCTAAAAGAACAGAAAGGCAGAAAGGGATAATTACAACCCAGACTTTTCTACTAAGCAGCTTAGAGTGAAAACTAGGTCAATGTATAAGTTAACATTATAAGAAAAATACAGAAATAGAGATTAGCTATATTAAAGTAATTTAAAAAATATGCCATTGTACTGAGGAAATTCTAATGCGTTGGCAACCTGGGTAAACAAACTGAAACCTAAGCCAGAGTCAGTTCCTTTAATGCCTCAAGGTTAAAAGATCAAAACTCAAGAACAATGAATCCCAAACAGCCAGCTAGGCCTTCCTAGTAGCACAACCCCTTAAGCTACATAAGGTGGTTACGTAACTTCCTGGCTACTTCCATGTCTGCTTTATAAAAGCCTTTGCTTTATCTCCTGTTGTTGGAGGACTCCTAACCATTTTTGGTGTGGTACTTCCCATTCCAAATTAATGTTTGCTCAAACATTAAACTCTTCAAAATTTTAACTACTTCACTTTATCTTTTAACACATAGAGTTAAAGGCAATATATTTGTCCACATTCAGGGATATGGCATGGATTAACCCTCATACTATATTAGATACTTTTAATATATACTCTGATAAAACTCTTTATCTAACTTATAACTGGACTTACTATGTGTTTTTAGGATTCTTTGTTGATTCTCTTTCATTTCTGTTAGACTATAAGCTCCTCCTGAATAGAGATCATATTTATCTTACTCACCAGTGTAATACTGACATCTACCACAGTAATTTTCACATTGGAAGAAAATGAATGCTTATTTCATGGTCACTTAAAATATAAAATATTAATTATGTATTTTAATAAAGAGTGATATATCTTTATAACATAACAGAAATAATAGAAAGAAAAAAGAAAAAATTGTTAGTTATCTTATCACCCAGAAATAACTACTATATGTCCTTTCAATATGTTTTCTATGTAGATATATGAAATGTGTATGTTTCTAAATTTATTAGTACTCCAAAATGGAATCATATCATATGAGATCTGTCTGGAAAAAGTCCAACCGTTGTTAATATAACAAGAATGATTTGTGCAACATTGATGTAACCAGCCAGCCAAGGAGAGTGGACTAGAATGTGCATGCATGAACAATGATGATTTCACTGTACTAGTCAGTGGGGGTAGTAGACACTGTTAGGTGAACCCAGGTACTGTGTGGCCATCACATTCAAAATGACTGAGCAAGTAGAGCAACAAGTTTGCATCAAATTTTGTGTTAAGGTTAAACATTCCTCTGCACAAACTACTGGGATGATTCAGAAGGTCACAGCTATGGACAACTGGTGAATGGCAACTTCATCATAACGATGTGCCCACTCATGTACCATGTCTCATGCAGAGTTTTTTGTTGAAATATCAAATCACCCAGGTGACTCAGCCCCCCTACAACCCAGATTTGGTGCCCTGTGACTTCTGGCTTTTCCAAAATTAAAATCACCTTTGAAGGGGAAGAGATTTCAGACCATCGATGACATTCAGGAAAACATGATGGGGCAGTGATGGCAATTGGGACAACTGTGTGAGATCCCAAGGTGCCTACTTTGAAGGGGACAGAGGTGTCATTGTCCTATGTACAATGTTTCTTGTACCTTGTATCTTCTTCAGTAAATATATCTATTTTTTATATTACTTGGCTGGATATCTTCTGGAGAGACCTCGTATGCATTTTTCTCCTACCCCCATATTTCCCCCCTTTATTTGTCTCCTCAAGCAGAGCCTGATTTATTGCTGCTTTCTAAACTAGCTTTGGTCATATTTCTCACACTATGTTAGCTTTATATTTCATACACAGTATGAAGATAATCCTTCTTGGGCTAGTATAGACTAGGCAAAAACCTTCACAGGCCCCCTCTTTTGAAAAGATCCTCAAGCTACAGCATGAGTGACAGAAACCATCTCATTAGTATTTTGTAACAGTATTCTGCTCACTGGTAAAAAAAAAATAATAATCTTCACCTCTGGAAGAAAAAACAAAACAGAAGTGTCTCAGGTAACCCTATTGAGCAACTTCTTGACCACCAGCACTGTAGATCATTATTGCAATTGGGATGCTACATTTTCATTTGTACATTTTTATTCACAAAACTCCAATGTTGACCCCCCAAAAATAATACTTTGAAGAAGTTATAACACAATTGTTGACTAAAGAACATTATGAAGTAAATGTTGAAGGTATTTGAGGCTAAAATACCTTCAAATTGCAAAGAAAGTTATGTTTACATTTAATAGTTTGCTTTCTATCTAGAAAAAGATAGACTAACAAAATATGCCAACTATGTCACATAAGTCACAGTTTTATCTTAACAATTGTTTTTTATCCTTGTAACATACAACAATTCCCTTCAAAGTTTAAGTAGCAAACCATAGAATGTTAAATGAAAATTGGGCAGGTGTAAGCCCTTGCTAGTACTGTAAGTTACTTTTCTGTTGGTGATAGAAAGAAGACTTTCTGACTTGATACTCACATCCATTGGTTGATATGAACATTTTATTTTTATTTTTTTATAATTGTGGAAATAGATCAGGTATTTGGGGTTTTTTTTGGTCCTAATTCATTAATCTTTATTTCAACCTAAGTCTGCATTTCTTTTTTTAATTTTTTATAATTTTTATTTTAATTGTTCAAGTACAGTTTTCTGTCTTTTACTCCCATCCCAGCCAACCCACCCAGCCCTCCCCCCTCCCATTTCCACCACCCCCTAGTTTTTGTCCATGTGGCCTTCACACTTGTTCCTGTAAACCCTTCCCCTTGAAATTCCCTCCCCTCTCCTCTCTGGACACTGTCAACCTGTTCTCTATTTCAGTGTCTTTGGTTATATTTTGCTTGGTTTTTTTGTTTTCTTGTTAACTATAAACAAGTATTTTGTGTGAGGAAATGAACTTTTAAAATCAACAGCTGAACAAATTCTAAATGAGCACAAATATGTTAGAAAGATAAACCTGGAAAAATACTTTTCTTTGTATCCACTGTGTGATTTTTCTCTGTTTACTAGATTAACTGTCATAGAGAAGGTGAGAATGGAGGATCAATTTCAGAAAAATATATTAAAAACTATTGCTGATAATTCTACATTTTCATTGAAAGTTATGAATGGTTTTTATTTTAGATTTCTCAGACTCTATATATTTTACAAAGCTTTCAGGTGACATCTAAAAAAAACATGTATGCCTCCTTACTCAGCACCATAAAAATATCTGTAAGATTAAGTATTACCAAATATTGAGATAATTACAGCAGATTCAACATATGTTAGGTCTGTCTAAATTTACTAGCACATATCTAGTGTTAAGTGTAGCTTTACTAAAAATTTATATGCTTATAATATGTTTATAGATTATTTTGGTATTGGATAGCCTAATTTTATAAGAGTTATTTACCTAGAAAAAAAATGAAAATAAATTAAGAGGGCAAACTGATTATTATGAAAATTTGAATGTAGTTCTGATATTGAGCTTTTCTGTGCTTCATTTTCTCCATCTGCTCATCTATTTTTCATCCATAACTTTCCCTAATTCGGAGGAATTAAGGGGAGATAAATTAAGATACACATATATGACCTCTTTTACAAAATAGACTATCAAAAATTCAAGGAGAGAGACTTCAAGTTTCCTTTGGCTTTTTCAAAGTTACAGTGATCATATATTTCAAAATAAAATATAGGAAATATGTGTATCAAATGTACTAGTATGAATAAGTACATAATGAGAAATTATATTATAAATTAAATATGCCTTAAAAATAAGACAGGTAGTTAATGTATTTGTGTATAGAAGAGAGCTTTGGATCCAATAGATAATCCAATAAAATGATATTTAATCTGAAATCCTTTCTAAATCCAGTCCTACATTTTCCTAGTTAGCCCCCTGTTCATTTTTACTGTAACCACCTGAATATCTGCCTTTCACTTTTCACACCTTACGTATGTTTTTTGTGGATTTATTTCTTTGTTTCCAACTTAGGATGTGTGACCAAACTATTTAGAAATATCTAAATAAATTACATGAATGTACTTACATTGGTTGACTATTTCTGGAAAGTTATGCCAATCAGTGGAAGAGGGCCTCAGATGACTTTGAAATATATAACTGAGTGAAGCTGATATCTAGTCATTTTAAATAATAAGAAACAAGAAACAAATAATTATTTTGTATAATGCCATGTATTAATTTATATTATATATTACTATATATCTACATATATGATATATACTTATATATAATATATGATTTTATATAATTCTATATGTAAATTAGATGCATGCTTATAGATAGTTGGCCTTTGAGCAACACAGGGGAGCAGGGAGAATAGGAGCCCTGACCCTCACATAGTCAAAAATTTGTGTATAAATATTGATCCCCCAAAACTTAACTACATTTGTCGTTAGGTAGTATCTGTGGGGGATTGGTTCCAGCACCCCTGCAAGTATCAAAACCTGTGGATGCACAAATGCTTCATACAAAATGACATAGAACAGTGCATAGCATTAGCCCTCCACATCTGTGGATCGCCAACCTCGGATAAAAATTACTGTTTCAGTCTACAGATGGTTTAATCCTTAGATGCAACACCCTAGGCTATGGATGGCCAATGATATACTTATTGAAAAAATTCTACATATAGGTGGAGTCACACTGCTCAAATCATGTTGCTCAAGGGTCAACTATATTTCATATATATATGTATATATATACACATGTATGTATGTATGTATATATGTATATGTATTACATAATTATATCTTAAAGTGAGAGTTGTATATAAACACTTTACAGAGTAAAATAAAGGAGCAACATAGTTTGATAGATTGATTATCTACCTTTTGCTATGTAATAAACTACCCCAAATTTAGTGGTGTAAACAACAATATTTATCACTTATTATTTTCTGTGTGTAAGGGATCTGGACATATCTTGGTCCTCTCAATGAGAATCTGTCTCAAGACTGCCTTCGGTTATCATCTCACACTGCAGCCTGTCCGAGTCTCAACTTGGGTAGGATCTGCTCCCAAACCTACTCACCTTGTTGGCAGGATTCACCTTCTCTCCGATTGTTAGAGTGGCTGTAGGACAGAGTCCACACTCAGTTTCTTACCATGTGAGTCGCTTCAAATAGCAGCTCAAGACATGGCAGGTGGCTTTATCAGAAGTGACCAAATGAGAAGGTGAGAAACTACATGTGAGGAAAACAAATGTTGGTTTATTATAACCTAATTTTGGAAGTGACATCTCACTTTTGCTGTATTCTATTCATAAGAAGCAGGTCACTAGATCCAGCCAAGACTCCAGAGAAGAGGACTACACACAGTTGTAAATACTGGGAGGCAGGGATCACTGGGGGTCCCTTTAGAAGCTCATCACTTACACCTGGTACAGTAGTAACAAGTTTTCCTCAGAACAGTTTTTACCAGACTCAAGGGTAGAGGTCACTATTTAGGGTTTTTTTTTTTTTTCCATTTTACTTAGATTAGTCTCAACCAAATACTCTTAACACAGTTCTAGGAAAACTAGCTCTTTACCTAAAAGAAAATACAGGTCATGCATTATTATGTGTGGTGCATGACAACAGTGAAAATTCTTTGAAGACCAGTGTTTATCCACCTTCCTTCACAAGTGTATCTTCAATGGAACAATATTTGGCAGGTGTGTGTGTGTGTGTGTGTGTGTGTGTTTAAGTATGTGTATTTAACTCTGTACAGGGCACTAGAAAGGAAATCCTGCTATTTTATAAGGGGAGAGGAGCTCTTATTAACAAACCATACCTGATTTGTGACAAAAATATCTTTTCATAAAGATTTTGTTTATTTATTTTTAGACAGAGAGGAAGGGTGGGAGAAAGAGAAGGAGATTAACATCAATGTGTGGTTGCCTCTCACATGCCCCATGCTGGGCACCTGGCTCTCAACCCAGGCATGTGCCCAGACTGGTAATCAAACTGGTGACCCTTGAGTTCACAGGCCGGCACTCAGTGCACTGAGCCACACCAGCCAGGGCACGAATACGTATTTTTAATTATTTATTTGATAAACATTTTATGAAGTGCAACCTACATACAAAGAAGTGCAAAATAAAAAATGTACAGCTTCATGACTTTTTTCAATGTGAAAGCACCATGTAATTGAGAAATGGAATGTTATAAGCATGTAATCAAGAAATACAATGTTATCAGCATTCCAGAAATATGCCTGTATTCAGTCATTAACCTTCTGAAAAGTAACCATTATTCTCTATCACTATCGTAGCCCATTCAGGCTGCTGTAACAAAGTACCAGAGACTGAAAGGTTTATAATCAACAAATATTTATTTTTCAAGTTCTGGAGGCTAGAACCCTGAGATTAGGGGGGCAGTATGGGTGAATTCTGGTGAGAAGTCTCTTATGAGTTGCAGAATGCCAATTTCTCACATCTTCCATGGTGGAGAGCAGCGAGCACCGCACTGTCTTGTGACTCTCGTAAGGGTAATAATGCCATTCATGAGGATGGCTCTCATGACCTCATCGAATCCTGATTATCTTTCAAAGGCCTCACCTCCTAATACCGTCACAGTTTACAACAAGCACCATAAATTCGTTTTGTCTGTTATGTTTAAAATTTATTTAAGTGGAATTGAGTGAAATAAGCCTGTTGTATAAGCATAATACTTATTACTCCAACTGGTTTATGGAATTTGATCATGATATTTTGTTTAGAGAGATTTATTCATTTTCCTTGTTGGATAAAGGATTCTATTTTAAGTTGTCGGCAATTCCTAATGGTGGTGCTATGAACCTTCTTTGTTCATATCTTTTAGCACACATGTGAATATGTTTACAGTGTTGTAGGTCTTCAAGTATGATGTATTCGGTTCTAGAAATAGTGCCAGTTTCTAAAATTTCATACCAACTTTACATTGGCCAGAAGGAAACTAAAGTTGGTTTTTAAGTTGTTCCATACTTTATCCAACACTTGGTAGTATTAGTCTTTATTTTAGCCATTCTAGTGATATGTAGTGGTATTGAATTTTAACATCTATTTCCTTGATGAATGTGGACATTGAGATCAGTGACCATTTGAATTTCCTACTCTGTGAATTGCCTATTTAAGATTTTTCCAATTTTTAAAATGAGGGTCTGATTTTTTTATTGATTTATAGATTCTTACACATTCTAGGTGCTTATCATTGGTCAGATAAATGCATTATGAGTATCTTCTACTTTGCCTTGCTTTTCAGTTGATGATTTACTTGAGAAAAAATATTTTTATTTAAATAAAATTCAATATTGATTAGACTTTTTCTTTATGGCAAGTTGGGTTTTTTTGGTCCTGTTTAAAAAATAATTGCCAAGCCTCAAGGTCATGATATTGCAGAGGAGCTTTATTGCTTTTCTCTTCATATTTGGATGTAGAGTCCACCTGGAACCAACTTTTGACTATGTTGTGAGATAAAGGTCAAGGCACATACTTCCCCAGGTATATATTCTACAGACCTGTTAACAAATTCTTAAACTAATAATCTTTTCCCAGTTCACTTCAGGGTCAAGTTTGTCATAAATCAAGTGACTGTATGTATGTCGATCTGTTTCTGAACTAACTGAAGGAGAATTGACATCATTATAACACTGAATCTTCTAATGAATGAACATGGTAAATTGTATTCATTGTTTATTGCTGCATTACAAATTACCACAAATTTAATAATTTAAAACAACAAATTTAAATCCCACATTTCCACGGGTGGGTGGTCCAGGTGGAAAAGTAGCTGGATTTTCTATTTGGGTCTCACAGGCTGAAATCCAAGTGTTGGCAGGGAGGGACTGCTATCTCATTTGAGCAGAGGGGAGGTCATCACTCTTTTTAGGATTTTATTCTGAAAACCTCAGATAATGCAGTGTTTCGTACACATTGAAGGTTTTATACCTTTTGATCTTCCTGGATATCTCACCTCAGTTCAGAAATTTCTCTTTAGACGGTGAAACAGAATTCCTTCCTTATAGGCAGTAATGTAACGTTAAGGTAATTTATTTGGTAGTGCTAATTTGATCCTTTGAAATCTGAGAGTAAGGAGGAGAAGTAGAAAGAGAAATGGGGGCTTTGTTTGCGAGATAATTGGGGAACTCTCAATTTTCTTATTGTTGGCACCCTGACTAATAGAGCTAAATAATATACATATCTGTGGGTAATTGGATAATAATTGCTACTTTATTTACTTTAGTTTTCCAGTGAGTTTCTCTGGTAAAAGGGGAGGCTGAAATAAGTAACTTTATTAATTTAAAATATATACCCATCCTAGATATTTCATTTTGGTTGCTCTTTACTATGAAATGAGTGTGTGACTAAAAACAGTAATTACATTATATGAAACTATCTCAGTGTGTAATGAGGGAAAACAGCATTCAAATCAGGAGCCAGGGAGTCAAACTCTTGTTGTATCAAGCTGCATTCTTAAAGCTCAGATTTTGGGAAAGTGCCCTTCTCTCATGAAATGTTTCAGAGGGATGACTCCTGACCATTAGGACATTTCAAATGACTTCATCAGAAATGAAGAGAGGTACTTGATGATCCAGTAAATTTTGTCCATTTTTGTCCATTATGAAATTATTCTAAATGGAAACACTTTTTGAAATGAGGTTGAATTCAGAAAATAATAAAAATCACAGGAAGTAAATTGAGGCTGCTCTTGAAAAAACTGTTGGGAGTATAAATTTTGGTTTATAAAGACATTTAATTGCTACATGATGCTCTCCTGTAAAGCACCGTCTTCTGTTTAGCTCGTATCTTAGGAGAGCCACATCTTCCCTTTTGGAGTTAAAAATTTCTTAGGACTTTAATTAAAAACATATTAGTTAACTTACAGATAAAATCCTTTATTGCATCTTCTTCTTAATTACATTATTTAAGCGTAACTGAGCAGGTGAGAATTGCATCACGTCTGCCTCTCATCTATAACCATCTTATGGCTAGAAAATGGGAAGAAAATTTTCTAACTTAAAAGCAAGTATCTTAGAATATAATCGTTGTAATCTGCACTATTACCATAGCAAGCAGAAATGTGTTATGTGACATTTTCGAACACCGGGCCTTGTAGAGAAGGTACTTTGTACTAAAGGACACTACCTAGGGTAGTGGAAAAGCATGATGGACCATGAAATGTGGCAGGCATGAGTTTGAGTTTCCACTGGATAAAACTTTATTAAGTTGAACACCTCCTACTAAATATTAATGTCATGATCTTAGACATTTATATCTGGCCAATAATTGACAGGGTGGGTAATTTATATTTGCAAGCCTCACTTTCCTCTTCTGTAAAATAGATTAAATAAATATTTACAGTAACTTATTGGCAATTTCTCCTCTTCTTCCTTCCTATGGCTCCTGTCTCCCCTTCTTTTTCTCCATTTCCCTACTATTCTTTTCCTTCTCTCCTTTCTTCCTTCCTTTAAATCTAAATTGTTTAATATACAGTGAACAATGACTTATTTTTTTAATAAATGAAAAAGTACATGGATGAAAGAAAGACAGTAAAGTAAGAAAGTTATTTGGATCTGTGGTCAAAATGACAGTGTTTGAATTAAAATACATTGAAAATAGAGTCTAGATATATAAGTAGCAATGCAGGGAATAAGTAAATATTTTGATCAGATGAGGACCTTTCATTATCAGGAACAGAGTAGTTGATGGCTCCTGATTATATACTGTTCAGGAGTGGGGTGTCATTACTTAGAAACATGACTAAAAAGAAAAAAAAATCATAGAGAAGTAAAAGAAAAGAAGAATCAGGCCAAGGGAGACTAAACAGGACTGATGGGCACCATCAGAAAGGTGGAGACTGCTACTTTCCAGCAGAACTTTCAAGACTCTGAAGAAAGTAGCCCTAATCAACATATTTTATGTCATTAGAGTGAATCAATTTTAATTAAAATAATAAAAGTGCAATGACCAATTGATTGGAGAATAACCTAGGTCATAAAAAATGCAAGGCTCTCTTCTGTAATCTGTACTCAATCCAGAAGGTTTTGGCTTTCTGTCTCTCCTAGGGAGAATCCCAAAATGCAAAATAATTACTTTCAAGCACTATGATTCTACATACAAGGTCTTTGTAAAATTGTGCTTTGCTGACAAAATTGAAATACATAACCACATTAAACATTATGCCATAATTTTTCTCCCCTCCCCCCAGCAGGTTACATTGCCTTGTTAATGCGTTCAAAATGCTTACTTTGAACTGAGGATTCACAAATTCGTTTGACCTATCATTCATTTATTCGGTTGTTTTGTTAGTTAAAAATGTAATAGAAGGGTGTTCACAATTTCCTGAAAACTATTACTAAGTGCTATTTGGTTGGATAGGTGACACTGTAAGATTTAACAATAACAATATTGAATTTAGAATAAGACGAGTTAGAGATGACTTTATAGATACCAGAGGGAAGCTCACTAGTTGTTCTCAGTGCAGTTATCATATTCTTTGGACTTAAAGATTCAGAGACTATTTTTTTCATGGTATCCAGAATTGAACGGGATTATGGTAACTAGCTTCTGGTAATATAGCCACAAAATGCTTAAACTGAAATTAGGTTGTTTACTTATTTATGATTTTGATCACAAATGCAAAGTAGCTTAGAAACTAATGTAAGCTAGGAAAATGTACGTGCTATGTCAGGTTATAAAGAAGGTGGCTTGAAGAATGCAGAATCATCTAGATAAGTTAGTGGGGTGATCTTGTGTCGTCAATTCTACGCAATCCCTGATTCAAGGAAACACTGGTCCAGTGAATTCACAGTACCTGCTCAGGGTATGTGCTTTCTGGAGACACACTGAGAGTCCCTTTTGTTTTATATTGTCCTTGAAGGGTAAGAAGGAGAAGGGAGAGGGACAGGAAGAAGAAGACAGAAGCCAGTCTTTGATAACCTAATCTTCCAAGTACATACCAACACTTACGACATAATCCTTTAGCCATATATCCGAATCATAGTAAAACGTGGAAGGAAATTACATAAGGTTATGAATATCGGGATGGACAGGGATCAGTGGGGGCAGGTAGAGGCTGGCTCACAGCTTCGATGAATGCTATTCTTTCAAATTTAGGATGTACTGAAATGTGATGGTTAAAACATGGCTCCCTATTCTGCAAACACAAACAAACGAATGAACGAACAACAGATTAGTTTCTTTAAAAAAAAACCCTAAATATATACTTACCATGTAACTTAGCAATCACATTCCTTGGCATTTATTCAAGAGAAGTGAAAATTCATGTCCACATAAAAACACATGCATGATGGACCATGGTGACTTTATTTATAATAGTCAAAAAATGGAAATGATCGAAATATCTACCTAGATGGAGAATACATTGCTTAACTTTTTTTTTGTTTGTCCATTTTTTAAAAGTTCCAGTTAATTTGTTAAGATAATTTACAGTGACGAAAATTTATGTTGAGGCTAGTAAGGAAAACGACTGGAAGCAAAAGCACCCGAAGCTTGAGATGCTGCCTCCCTTTGTAGTTCATCAAATCTGTACCAAGAAAAGGGTGGCGAGGCAGTGGGGGAGACGTGGAGGGGAGAGCGAGGTCTATTCGGAGTTCAACTGTCAGTGTGAAAGTCATCACTCGTGCTGTTCTTGGCATGGCATTCCTGATACATGCATTCTCTTTCTTAGGTGTAGCCATCACATAAGCCTTTGATACTTACCTAAACTGCCAGTCCAGGCTTTTATGTTATTCATCACCCCCCACTCTCTCAATGGTTCTTATTTAGTACTATTAATAATTTCATTTTATCTTATCTGAGATCTTAATTATAGTCTAATTCCAAATCATCTTAGGTGTGTGCATAAAGAGTTGCGATATATTATCGAATTTATAAATTTTTATTAGTGACATTTCTTCTTACTATTGTTCATCTAATATTGATTTACAATCTAACATTTTCATTTCCAGAGCTCCTAGAGATTTAGTCATCTCATGTGTGAAAGGAGAATAATACCCCTAAGTGGGCGCTTTCACTAAAACATCTGTTTTTAAATAATAATTTTTCCTCACTTGCAAAATGGGGTTTTTAATATCTATGGAGATCAAATGAGATAATGGATGTAAAGGGCTTGGCACATTGCCTGTGTTGGCTCAAACACTGAATAAATAGCAATGCGTTATGGCGGCACCTGTTCCTTCCTCTGCTGCTGTTTGCCTTCAGATTTGTTCGGGGACATTCTGTTTCCTGTGCTGCGGTCACCCAGTGTCCACAGTTGTCCCACATTTTCTGAGTATTTTCACAGCCCATAAGTCCCATCATCCCTGTCATTTCTTGTCCATGACTCAGTGCAAATCAGTTTTCACTGGAGACCAAAGCCGGATAGGAAAGAAACCAATCTTCCATTTGGTCTTTTCAACTATTGCTTTATATTCCACAACAGAAAGTGTCCTTTATTTTTTTCCTAAGACTCACTCAGGAGTGACAATTCCCTATAGGGAATTGGAGGGAAATCCTCACATTATTATACTGAGGGCCTCTACCCTCAGGCAGGCAAGCTGGGCTTTTGGACAAAGATTATGCAGGTCCCTTCTATATCCCACAGAATTAGTTCCCTTCTAGGATGTTGCTCACTTCCTCGAACAGGCTTCTTGTTCCCAAAGGACAAGGTTAAAGTGTCCCATTACAAAATTAGGAGGAAGTACTATTTTCTTTCTCTTTCCTTCTAATTATGTGTTTAGAAAATCCACTAATTGGACAAAATGTATTCATATTTCTCTTTCTCCCTTTCCTGAAATACCTAAGTGATAAATCATATGATAGAAAATTAGAAGCTCATCTAACAAACAGCTTTCTCATAAGGGACTTTAAGAGACAGGAGGTAATCCTCACTCTAAGAACAATGAAAAATACATTTTATTCAATTCTCAGCCTGCTCCTCTCTCTCACACATATTATATGTAAAATGATGTAGCAAGAAGAAATTTAATGCAACAAGCCGATTCCAATACACAGTCGCAAACAACATAGTGAAGTACACTTAACTAAGATTTTATGTCTTTATTATCATGTCAAAAATTAATGTGCTCGTTTCTCAAATGCTAGGTAAAGATTTAACTCCTAGCAGATACACAAATATGTTGCATGAAGGAAAAGTGAGCGTCACTTAAGCAGGTGTGGTTGTGCGCTGCAGATTTCAACAGGCGCTCTTTTCTTTTGTTTAGCAGGGAAGGGTCAAGTTATTCTGATGACAGTCAAGGAGTTGAAATAGTTGCTGCCTCTGTGTATTTGGCAGGCTGCCAGCATCCCTTGCAATGGAGTCTGCTAAATCTGTCTTCCTTATCACTTTTGCTCATGCAGACTGTTGCATACAATGCATAGAAACACATTCCTTTCAAAACTACACAGCCTCCACTACTCCTTACAATGTTTTTTGGGGGGTGCTATCAACCAAAACCCCAGTTTCTGCTGACTTCCCATTTTAAATGACTCTTTTAAAATAATTTTTTGACTTCCATTTTCATGAAGCAGTTTTAAGGGAAGAAGAATTTTTCCCCCTAAGAAATCTGGGTGAATATGGCTAGGTGCCAAAGCAGAAAATCTGCTTTGCAAAGCAATAACCTGCCATTTCTTACATATTAAACCCATTATTGTGAATTGGGCATTAAGTCACTTCTTTCTGCCTTAAATGTGTCTTATAGCTGTAGGCACTTGGAAATGCTGTGAAATTAAAAAGTTTGGGAGTCCCAAATTAGTCCATGGTCTGTGATCGGTGAGTCCAGAACTGATTTAAGAGACTAAAGTTGGTTAATTCCATTAATGTTTGCAAGGGGGTTTCAATATTTCTTCTCATTAGCTTAGCACATACCCTATTATAATAATGAAATTATGCTAGGAATCATTTGCATATATGTTTTTTAAATACTAACACAATGTTATAAATTCTCTTTTACATAGAAAGGATGTAGCTTCATCAGTAATTCATCTCCCTAGTATGAGATATGAATTAATCACTATTGGCTTTTTAAATTTTAAAATATGTAATGTTCTATCTGATGCACCAAAACAAGTAAAGACATTTGGAATACTACATGGGACATTGAAATTTATGAGGATTTTTTTCTATATTCAGCTTCAAATTTGGGGATATCTAACATTACAATAAATATGTTTATCTATTTAAAGATAATCTAAATATTCTGAAGTTATAAGTAGAAATTCAGTAAAAGAAAAATACCATTAATTTAAGCAAACTATTTTAATTGAAAAACTTGCAAAAAGAGTGTGATGATACATTTATAGTGTTAATGAAACAATTTGTACAACACAGGGCAAAAAGGGCATTTCTTTTTTATACTTGAGTTCCTTTTTTATTTTTATACTTTTTAAAAGATTTTATTTATTTATTTATTTATTTATTTATTTATTTATTTATTTATTTTTAGAGAGGGAAAGGGAGAGAGAGAGGGAAACATCAATGTGTGGTTGCCTTTCAAGTGCCCCTTACTGGGGATCTGGTCTGAAGAGCAGGCATGTGCCCTAACTGGGAATTGAACCAGTGACCCTTTTGGTTCACAGTCTGGCAGTCCATCCAGTAAGCCACACCAGCCAGGGACCCCTCCCCCTCAAAAAAAAAAGGCATTTTTTTAAAGATTTGATTTATTTATCTTTAGAGGGGAAGGGAAGGAGAGAGGGAGAGAAATATCAATGTATGGTTGCCTCTGGTTCGTCTCCTGCTGGGAACTGGCCTGCAACCCAGGCATGTGCCCTGACTGGGAATGGACCCACAATCCTTTGATTCGCAGGCCCAAGCTCAATCCACTGAGCTACACCAGCCAGGGCAAAAAAAAAAAAAAGGCATTTCTTATTTTTCATTGCCTCTTCATGTTTTCCCTAGAAAAAGCTAAACAAATTATATAAGTAAAATATGTAAATATATATGAAAATCTTCACAGCAATACACCACTGAAAGGTTTGGCCCTCAATCGCTTGGGTTTCACCCTCCCATTCTTCCCTTTTGGTGTAGAGCGGATACTGATAGCACAACTCTCCCTGAAGTAGTCTCTTCGCAGATGTTGCCCATGTCTGCTGTCCTCATGTCTAGAGCCCACCGGACCTTTGGTGTGGTGAGAGTTGAGGTGCAACATTATTCATCTTCACTATTTTACTTTTTATATTTTGTATGAGTCCTAACTTCTCTTTTGGAACTCAGCATCCATTATCTCTTTATGCCTTGGCCAAAACTCTCCTTGTTTCAATTCCTCAAACCGCGCTCTTTTTCTGTGTTGATGGTGTTACTGTTGAGGCTGCCACTGCTGCTTAGAAGCGTTCTGGGAAGGGAGCCAGCTTCACATTTACATTGGTTATAAATCAGGCAGTTCATTAATGGTGCAGCATGACCAAAAGTTCCCCAAATGTTGCTTCCATGAGAGTTACCGCTTAGTCCTGTAGGTGCCCCCAGAGAGCTCTTTGAGTATGGGACGTGTTCTTTCTACAGTGCGAAATGTGAACACGTTTCAGGGCAGGTGAGCCACCCAGAACTACTGCTGCCTGTATTCACAAAGTGGCCTGGGTCCTACAGAGATGTTCTAAATCTCTCATTTTCAATGAGACCATGCTTTAAATACACTTTGTGAACTGCATGTGAATTGTTTTGTGAAACCTGTAGAGCTATGTTAGGTTTTTGTCTGTTTGTTTACCCCATCAGCTTAACATAGAATTTTAACTATGTTCAGGATGAACTGATATCTTAATTGCATTGCAGAAACACAAATTATGTTTTTTGAGGTGGTACATAATGTAAGTCTAAATCTCTGTGAAAATAAGTGTTCCCAAATGTTTATGTTTATTTAAGCTAAAAGCTACCTGAAAACAACATTAGCATCATTGTAAAGTTCAATTTAGAGAAATATTCATATTCAAGCAATATATCTGCTCTGGAATGGTGAAATGGGGCTGCCTCTAAGGAAATTTTTTATTGCTAAGCGCATTTTGTAGTAACTCGCTTTATTTTTTCATCAGAATATAAAAGTTGCACTTCCTTATTTTGAATGCAAGAACTCTTGACCCCACTGAAGTATGATTATCTGAGTGAGCCAAGATTTTGAATCCAATGCTCGTTTATCTTGTTTGCTTTACTAAATTATAGAAAGGGTCTTCAGGATCATGGCCATTTTTTCCTAAACAAGCTGTACATTGAGACCACGCTTCCTGTCATACTTTAGCCTTTTCTCCCCACATATGGTATGGTTTGTTTTCAGTGCCTGAATATACCTTTCTCATATTTATACTTATTTTACTCTAGCTAGTTTATATAATATCATTGCTTTAAATGGTCAATTAAAAATAAATTTAACACACCTGGATGTTATATGCTAAACTAATTTTCTTATAAACCAATATGAAGTAATATA
>PVKM010021536.1:0-22622 GCA_004027735.1 Carollia perspicillata | reverse complement strand
GTGACCGGGGAGGCCTACCTGCTCACACAGTGGAACCCAGCTCTTGTTATTTCCCACAGGTAGGCTTCTCCTTTCCTAAGCACTACCCACAACGTACCCAACGTAACCACTCAGCTCCCTAGGACCCCTTCGACTGCTTTCCTTCATCTGAAATTTCCTTCCCATTCACAAGGATATGAGCCAAAATTTGCCCAGCATGATGCCTGGAAACAGGACCAAAAGAAAGGGAAACTCCCTCCCAGGCACACGGATGGGGAACTCATTTAGGTCCTCCTTAGCACCTTACATAGGACCCAGCATACAGTAGGAGCTCAATAAACACACGCTGAATGGATAAACATTGGTTTAATATATCCCCTGTCTATATGATTGTTCTTTAAACTCCCCAAGCATGGACTTAAAAAACTGTTTCTCCTCTCAGACAGGATGGCTCCTAAGCCAGAAGCACTATTTCCCAATGATACAGGGGCCTTCTGAGGGCAAATCCTTGCCACCCCCACATTCCGTGAGCTCCAAACTTCACCAAGGGCCTTGCTTACTGATGGCTTAGACCAGACCAGGGCTTCCCAATGTTTACATCCTGAGACAGATAATTATTTGGTGTGTGGCCTGTCCAGTGTGTTGTAGGATATTTAGCAGCATCCCTGGCCTCTAGATGCCAGTAGCAACCCTCCTCCCAATTGCAACAACTGAAAATGCCTCTAAATGCTTCCAAAGTTCTCCTGTGTTGAGCAGGGGTGGGTGGAGGATGGAAGAAATCACTTCCATTTCAGAACTACTGACTTAGACTAAAGCAAAAGGAGAAGCAATTTCTCTACTTTTTTATTGCCTTCCAGGAATGGAAAATGTTTTTTCTAATACAGGAAGAGTTGCATATTTATTAGATTAAGAACTGATGAGCAATGTAGTTCTAATCCCAGGGGTTTCTCAGAATTAAAACTGAGAGCACGCCAGGTGAGATAATCCCTGCCCGGGACAAAATTTCCCTGTCAGGTCGCTGGGGTACAGAATGAGTGGCAGAAGAAAGAAGTGGAAAACTGTGAGGGCGCGCCCCATCAGAAGTGATTGGAAATGGCATTTACTCTCCACTCCTCCAAAAGGACCTGCCAGTTGCTCTCAACCTGAGATCAAACACACAGAGGCCCACTCTAGTTAGATCCTGTCTGCCAGCAGGAACTGGAGACCAGAGAGACTGAGTGACTTTTCTGGTGTTGCACAGCACAACAGACCAAAACAAAACGAAACAAAAAAAATAGGACTTGCACTCTCTTTGAAGTCAAACATACGAAAAGCATGGGAATGTGATGCACCCTTAGCTGCCCAAGGGCGGGCCTTTTTTCCCCTGTTTGCCCTAATCTGACTACGGAAGCACAGACTAGATCAGAAAGAGAGGAGAGCAGTGTCTGTGGCTGATCGCTGCTTGGGCGTAGGGGTGAAGCGGGGGGAAAGGACTGTTCACAACAGCAGGCCGCTTCCCAAGATGCTCTGGGTTGCTGGCATCTGAGCCCACTATCTCACTTTCTCCTTGCTGCATGGAGATAAGCTATCGGCTTCTGCACAGGATCAACTGAGGAAGTGGGAAGGGAGGGGAGGCCTTGGAGACTGGCAGGAAAGGGCTGGCAGCAAAAAAAAAAAAAAAAGCATCCTGAATACAAAACTGCTGACTAGACTGTTAAGAAGGAGGGGAGAAAAAAGGAAGAATTGAGGCAAGAGGAGAAAATGGGAGAGGAAACGCAGAGAAAGGCAGAGAGACCCCCCCAAAAAACAAAGGGGCTCAGCAAAACGAAACATCAGGAGAGAGTTTTTCTCCTCTTCCTAGTAAAAATGTAGTTTTTCATCCTATAGGTATGCCGTTTTAAAATGTACTTTTCTTCTGTCTTGGCTGTCAGAGAGTTAATGCTAACTAAATATTCTTCAAACCTATTGTGATCCCACAAAGAATCAAGCCTTCAAGAGCGATTCACTGTGTGACTTCAGGAACATCGTTCAGCTGTTCTGAGACTTGGTGCCCCCTTTTTATTTTATTTCATTTTTAAAAAAGCAGAGATTGCTCCATCAAGCCGTAAGGAGAGGTCTCATTGTCTAACGCACTGGAAGTGCTAAAGAGCTGTTCTTTCATCTGGAACTACCTAGGGAGAGATTTTCTTACCATGAGCTTTTACATCCTCATTCATTTGAATTGGTGCTCTGGGAGCCAGGCAGGGAACAGGTATTTTTTGTCTTACAGTAATGGATAAGCAGTGGTATAACTAGTAAAAAAAAAAAGGAAATGGATCTCTCTTTTGTTACACTTCTCTGTGTACTGTGGAAAAGGCCCTGGCTTTTTCCTTTGAGCAGTATTCTGAGACCGGCTGACCAGATTAGATTGGGCGTCTGGGGAAGGAGGGTCTCCTGCTCTTTGAGAAGGGGAGGGACCCACAAATTGGCAGAGAAGCTTCTGGTGTCATCAGAAAGCTTGAATCAAGAGCCTCTCTCCTAAATCCAGCTGCTGGAGCCCCTGAAAGCTATGTGGGTCCATGGTGTTGGCTGCTGTGACTTGGTTTCGACACTGGAACTAAAGCAGGGGAGACGACATTCCATAACCAGCAGACAGAACAAGCCCGGATGGAGATAGGAAGCAAACTCAAGGTTAACAATTCCTAGGTCTATGCTCTTTGAGCAAGAAAGTTCCTCTTCTTGTTCTGTCTGATGTGCTCAGGCCCAGTTCCTCTTTCCTCAAGGTCTCCTCTCCATTCCCAGGTGATAGGTAAGAGGCAGCCCTTTATTTATACCCTTTTCCAAAGCCAGCATCCTCCAGGGGGCTCTGAGGACCTTCTCGGATTACACCTGTCCTTGAGGAATCCTTCCTTTACTCGGTTATCAGATCCCCACTTTGTGTGCAAGAACAGGACCCTTCGTGCACAGAAAGACAGCCGTAAATTAGGGGTGAGTTATACGCCTAGCGCAATGCTAGCGTGTAAGTTAACACCACGTGGATGACATCCAGAACCGCCCCTTGGGCTCTGAAATTCCCACTTTTAGGAAATGGGTTTCAACAGGGTTGAAGGGACTATGATTCCATCAGTCACGGGGCTGTTTCCCTTGGTTGTTATTCTTATGCTACGTGCAACACTCCCCTGGCCTTACACCCCACTTCCCCAGGACAAAGGCCAAGTTGGAGAGGGTGCCCCAAACGGTGGTTCATCCTGAACCACCCTGCGATATCACTGTCCTGGTTGCCATCAAAGCATCTGCCTCTCTGCTGTGACATCCTGGGCAGAAGAGTCTCCAAAGGCAGGAGGTCTCCCAGATGCCCAAGAGGAAGAGACTTCCAAGTTCAAGTCTGAGAACATGGACTGAGAGACAAAAGATCATCAAGCAGGAGGAGCCTCTCCCTCCTCCATGGGAGGACACAAAGTCACCAAACAAAAAGAACACTCTCCTTTCTCTACCCAAGACCTGCCCACGCCCAGCTGTCTTTCCTGATCTGGTCTACCAGAGAGTTCCCTTGGCCTTGCAGGAGTTCTCTGCCCCAGTCTAGACCGAGTGACCACAACCTAAGGAAGTTCCCAGGACAGGGAAAGAGTGGGAACATCCAGGCCAAGGGTCCTCCCAGCCCCTTGCAGCAGCTGGACGGGTCCAGCAGGGGCAGTTTCCTGGTAGGCTGGGGACGGTGCCTTTGCTCTTGGCAAATTATTTACAGGGATGTGAAGTCGTGAGTTCACGAGAGAGAGGAGAGAGGGGCGGGGAGACCAGGGGCATCGGGAGAGAAGCCGGCAGGCCAGCCGCGCTGCAGTCAGGAGCCCGGGTGCAGAGGCAGCCGCTAGGGTGCAGCTGTGGGCTGAGGCTGCGCGGGAGCCCGGGGTGGAGCCGGGCAGGGGAAGGGCTGGCAGCGATGGCGAGGAGGTTTGGGTGTTGTGTTTCCACTGTAACTATAATTAGGCGGATTCTGTGTTTATTTAGGCTGAGAGCTGTAAGATAAATGACAGCTTCGAAGATGCTTTTCAGCACTTCATAAATCACCCACCGATCGGGCAGTTTGCTGCCGCCACATCTCGGTTCTTCCTGCTCCATGCCCCACCCCCACTCGCTGGGACCGGGGCACACCCGGGTCGCCCCGGGAGCTCTCCTCACAAAGGGCTGAAGAGCAAAGGGGACCCGGTGGTGTCTGATCTTCCCAAAGCTCCAGGGCCCCAGAATCGGGCTGCCGGGAAACTGTCAGGAACTATGCTTCCGCCTAAGACGGGCCCTGCAGCTCCCCGTGGCAGGGCTCGGGCGACCCGCAGGCTTGCTCCCTCTGGGAGACTATGGCCTCTAATGGGCTCTAATTCAAGCTCTCTTGTTGGTGCCTTAATGACACATCTGGAGATTTACAGAAGAGGTTTGAGAACTATTTATAGTACAGAGGACTTTTCTTTTCCCCCTCCTATGACTGCGCCTCTCTTGGGGGCTTCTGTTGGAAGGTTCCATAATCTTTTCCTATTGGAGAACACATTTTTGGAGAGGGGTTGTGGACACAGGCCATCCCCCAATGGGAGCTTGGAACTCCCTGGACATTAGGAAGTGCAGAGACCGGATGGTGCCGCCCGGGGTCAGGCCGGCTCCCTGAGTAGGAAGGCGGAGCAGGATGTGGGGAATCAAACAGTGAGCCCATCCAGCTTCGACCAGAAGCATGCGAACGGCATGCGGAGGTGATAAACTCAACAGTGAAGTGAACGTGGTCTGGACCAGACACCTATGCAGAGATTTCAAGTCAAAGCAGGTTTGCAGGGTCTCAGGTCAGACATCAGGACCAGTAGCATGGACCCTTCTCCAAGTTCGGAAACATGAATTTGAGAAAATTGGCCTTGTGTAAAAATAGCAGGTTGTCCTTCAGTAGGCCATATGCCTCAATAATCTCATGAAGCCCGTGCTGCCAAACCAAAGTCATTTGTGGCGAGCGGAGGTCCAGCCAAGCCAGCAAGGAGAGGAAAGGATTCTGCTGAAGTGAGGAGGGGTACCCCACCACTGCCCTGTTCCCCTTGCAGGGCCCTCCCCAAGGGGTCTGCACCACACCAGAGACCAAGCCATCTTCCCAGGAGGAGCACTGCCTGCTGATAAGTCAGGCACTAAAGCCCCAGGGCTCTGCAGATACCATCTCCACTGCCTACTTGTCCTATGTGGACCACCAGAATGTGCCCAGTGAAGAAGTAAATGGGCCGGATGCTAGGCTTCAGAGATTGGAAGATTATCTACTGACATTTCTGTTGGGAGGGCACGTTCTTTCTCCCAGAAGGAAACCAAGCAGAAAGAACAGATGTAGTGGATCAAGTCCCCATCTCGGGGGCTTGGAGTCCTGTGCTAGTGTTACGTAATCCTGTGAGCTTCGTCGGAGTCGCCTTCATCTACTTACTTATTAGGTACCTTGTCGGTGCCAGGCACGGTGCTAGTTGTTGGACATTTTTTTAAAAAAGGGAAGGACACAACCCCTTTGGCTTCTACTCTAGTCGAAGAGATGGGCATAAAAACAAATCACGGCAGACAGCTACCGTGGAGATGCTCACAAAATAGGCAGAGCCTGGTACTTAGTTGACAAAGAATGATTCTTTTTCAGCAAAAGTGCTCAGTTCTGCATAGTGGGGTATTGCTTAAATCCGAGTCAAGTTATGAAAAAAACTACAGAACAATGGTTAAGAACATGGATTCTACAGTCGGACACACTGAGTTTGAATTCCAGTTAGGCAGGTGGTTTAACTTCCCTGTGCCTCTTCTATAAAATGGGAAGAATAATTATTGCTATTGTTAGGCTTACCTTGTAGAGCAAGAGGGAGAATTAGGTGAGAGAATGCATACCAGAGTACCTGGAACATAGTAAATGCTCCGTACCTGTTGGCAATAGGAAAGGTGGGAGGGAGAGACAAAGAAGGCTTGAGAGAGAAAGGGAAGCCAGCTGCCCTGTATGTCTCAGCAGGAAGGAAACAGAAGAAAAGGCTCAGGTTTCTTGAATAAGGGAGGAGCAACTCTTGCACAGCCACTGCCCTTTTCTCTATAGTTTCCAAGCATGTTTTTGCGGGTCAGAAGGCTGAGGTTCTAATCCCACATCTTCTGCCAGCTGGTGATATGTTCTTGCTTAGTCTCTGAGCTTCTTTCCCTCCATTGTAAAAAGAAAGGGGTGAACTTCCTCCTACAACCTTTTCACCTTTGACATTTTATGGTTCTGTTAAAAACATACACAAGCCCTGACTGGTGGGGCTCAGTGGATTAGGCATGGTCCCCCAAACCCAACGATCCCCAGTTCGATTCTGGTCAGGGCACACGGTTGGGCTGTGGGCCAGGTCCCCCGGTTGGGGGTGTATAAGAGGCAGCCAGTCAATGTTTCTCTCTCACAGCAGTATTTCTCTCCCTCTTTCTCCCTCCCTTCCCTTCTCTCTAAAAATATATAAATAAAATCTTTTTTAAAATGCATGCAAAAAATGAACACTAATATGTATATCAATAATTTTACAAATCAATTAACAAAATGTATTGTTGTAACTGTTTCTAAGCAATGCTCTGTTCCTGATCAGTGTTCTTTGTGGCATTTAAAGCGATGCTATATTAGCAGCTGTCCCCAGTCCTGACAAATATCTTTATGACACTATCAACAGCACAGCAATCACACTGAGGCTGTAGCAATGTCAAGGTTGAAGAGGTCAAATCTCCAAATCCAGAATCATTTTGGAAGGCTACCACAGGCCCAGGCTATGCTGAAGAACTGAGATCTTCTGTTTTTCTTTCTGAGACCTGAATAATCCCTCCGGTTGATTCATCTTTACCCTTTCAACCCTCCTTATTCATTGAGTTTGATCAGCTATACTGAATATTTTCCAGGTGCCAGACACCCTGACTGAATGTTTAGGACTAAACCAAATGCTCCTTCCCTCAAGATGTTCATTGTCTATTAAGCAGAGATACATGAAAACATATCAAGTAAATGCAATAAAACACTGTAAGTGCTATGACAGAAGTCTGAGTAGGGTACACTGGAGGTGTGTAACGAAAAGGAAGCAGTCGATATGCTCCTGTGCCTACACAGTGCTCTACACATCCATGTTTGTTGGATGAAGGAATCAACCAGCAAATGGGCTGGCATAGTAGATTTCTGGGAGGGGAGTGACAGGAAGGGAAAGAAATCTACTTACCCCAACAATGCTATGAGTCGAGCAAACCAATTAAATGAAAGGAAGTACGAATAGAAATAGGTCTATCTACCCTTGAAGTTGGAAATAGAGCTGCCCTGAAGCTGGCAGACGTTCTTTCTGATGTAGCTCTTAGAAAATAGCAAGGTTACAGATTATCTGGCCAATACAAGTTGAGCAGGGCAAAGAGGGCAAAGGGGGACTTTCTTCTAATCCCTACCTCCCCAGACTGTTATGTGGAAGCAACATAGTTATTGTTCTGACTACTAAAGGAGTTGGACGAGGATGAGCCAAGCCACTCTACTCTTCAGATGATCAAAGGCCACACTGCACCTTTCTTTTTTCTTTTTTTTTTTTCCTTACGGTTCTTTATTTTTTTTAATTTATTTTTTTATTTTAATTGTTATTCAAGTACAGTTTTCTGTCTTTTACTCCCATCCCAGTCCAACCCCCGCCCCCAGTGCTCTCCACCTCCCTCCCATTTCCACCCCCCTTAGTTTTTGTCCATGTGTCCTTTATACTTGTTCCTGTAATCCCCTCCCTTTTTCCCTGAAATTCCCTCCCCTCTCCCCTCTGGATACTGCACCTTTCGCACCTGGGACTCACTCACTCTGTAGCTTAGGATCTGACACACGAAAAGGAAGGCAGCGTTATAGGTATGTCTATTTTATGGCTCACAGATTTCATCAGGCACCAAGAGGGCTGGGTGAGGATATATGGGTGAAGCAGGACACCGGCCCTACTCGGGTAGAAGAACCCCAAAGGTGGGCCTTACTCAGGGGTGGTGAGGCTTGATGACATCCTTGGAAAAGACAGTGTATTCCTCCTGTTCGTATCTTGGTATGAGATGCTAAAATGTCAAGTCTACCACTGGGATTCATCTTCATAGCCCAGACCTTCAGAAAACTTCTCACAGAATAATAATTCAGCCCTTCTCAGAGCACTGCTCCATTCCTGCTCTCTTGAGGAAGCAAGCAAAGAAGCCTCGACATTTCCTGCTCAGCTCTGTGCCTGTTTAGATGCACTGAAATTCCCTGCCTGATCAAGTTTAAGTTCTTCCCATTGTAAACAGTCTCAGAGGAAGCCTCAAGGCTTAGCCAACATTCACAGGCAGATCCCAGTACTGTCACCCAGTAATCTCCTTCTGCTGACCCCTGGCTTCAAACTTGGCTTAGTCGTTACTCTTGACTTTTCCCACACTCCGTGCGTCCAGTCAAAGAAAATGCAGCAGAGCCTGTTTTCCAGTGCAAGCATGTAAATTCCACACTCATCAATTCCAGGCAGCTCCTGGCTCGGGCCCTACTCCAGAGACAGACACAGACAATGGAATTTGTTTTTAAAATCTGCCCTTCAGGTTAAGGAGGTGGTGCCTCTAATCCTTGTCTGGGGGACCTGTAACTTGAATGTTTCTCTATGCCTTGAGAGAGGAGTCACGATGACCCCAGAACACTCCTTCACCGGCGCACTTCGGTAATCAACAGCTGAGAGCTCACACTAGCTAGGTAATTCTATTTGGCTCAACAAACATTTGTTGAGTACCTACTAAAGGCCATGCACTGTGACAGGTGCTGGCAATTATTGCTAACAGCCTGTGCTGGGGAAGCGGTTGGCCAGGGTTAGTGATGCCGTTAGGTGGCCAGGGAGAAAAAGACTGAAGGGAGAACCGAAGTCATCATCATCACACTCCCTCTTTCAGAGGGCATCTTGCACATAAGAAAAACACTGAGAAGCACAAAGGGATCGAGTACGGGAACAGCTCATTGTTTGCCTCTCCGTCTGAATCATGGCATAGTAGGCAGAGCTTGGGATCTGTAGTCACAAGACCTGGATTCAAATTTCAGCTCCTCCATCTAGCTGTGTGAGCATGAGCGGGTTACTTGAGCTCCAAGTCTCAGTTTCCATTGATATGAAATGGAAGTAAAAATCCTTGCTCTGCCTGCCTCGTGGAGAAGAGAAAATCAAGCAAGATGATGCAATATGGACCCGTGTTCCTCACATTTCAATGTGCATGTACATCACCTGGAGGTCTTGTTAAACTGCAGACTCTGAGTTCATACATGCGGGTGGGCCTGAGATTCTGCCCTTCAAACAAGCTCCCAAGTGATGCTGCTAAGGCTGGTCCATGGATCACACTTTGAGTTGAAGACTATGGACTATTTACTAGTCAAATGGAAAGGACGATGATGCTGATGAGCGTCACCAGCTAAGTAAACATCCAAAACTCATTCGGAATTCAATAGAGCCCTACTAAGTGACCAGAGCTGTGTTAGGTGGCCACTGGGTGGGCAACAGAAGACATTTGTGGCATGTCTTTGCTTACTTAGCAAAGTAAGCTAAGTAAAAGCATCAGAGACTAATACCAAGCCATCCAAACTCAGAAGTTAGGTTAGAAAGAAAAATTGGAATTTTCCTATCTCCGTCATTCAAAAACATTTACCCTGGATGTAAAACATTTATATAAAAATCAAAAAGTCCTTGAGTTAGCTGGATCATATCCTGTGCATTATAACTATCTCCTGCCAAGTTCCCATGGATTCTTCAAATGGTTGGAGTAGATAGGGTTGAGGTTAGGGACCTCCTATCCTCCCCTGTCCTGGGCTTGGCCCTTATCCTAGTGGTCAAAGACCCATTTGACATCATCTCAACCTGCTTCTGGACACTGACGTTGCCCCAGTGAGAAACATATACCTCTCTTTCAAATGCCTTCAGAAAAGCCTTCTTCATTTTCCTAATAAGAATGACTACTTGCTCACACCCTCAGAATTATTAATATTTAGTTAACATTTGTATAACTGTTACGGTCATCCTAGCCATGTGCAGCTAGAAGAAATGAACTTCAATCTGCTGGTCCCAACTACCCACAAAGAGATGATCCATTTCTCAGGACCCACATGGTCAGGTCTCCAAGGGCCAAAACAAAGTATAAAATTGAGGCAATTATTGAGATAAGTAGGAGGGGAAATATTATAATGAAGCATTCCTGGTGGGAGCAATATTCCAAGATTTCAGTCTTATCTTTGTCACCGCCCTGCTGATCTGGGAGGGGGCTTTCAACATCTCCAAACAGAATTTACCAGCTTCTAATGTACATACTTCTTCTGTGGGAAGCAGAATGGTAAAAAGCAATAAAGCAAACACATTGTTTTTTTTTTTTTTTCTTGTTTGCTTAAAGAACAGGATTTTTTTTTCCAACAGTTCTGGAGACTAGAAGTCCAAGATAAACTATTGCCAGGATTGGTTTCTACTAAGGCTTTTCTCCTTAGCTTAAAGATGGCTATTGTTTCCTTGTGATGTCACATGGTCTTCCCCAGGTGCATGTTTGTGTCCTGATCGCCTCTTCATATAAGAACACTGGTCCTGTTGGATCAGGGGCCACCCTAATGGCCTTATTTGACTTTAATTGACCCTTTAAGGAAACTAGTTTGCACCAAAAAAAAGTCACACTCTGAGGTACCAGAGAATACAATGTTTTTTAAGTTAACATTCCCCCAGTGTGTTGTTTTTAATCTGTATTTTCCCGATAGTTGCTAGTTTCCTGCTTCTATTTAGGCCTGGAGAGATGGATTCAGCTGGAGCGAAGAGGAATCAAACAAGGGTCTAATCAGAGCTCCTGAGAGTCCCTGCTCCCTCCAGAACTTCCCTGGAGAGCAGCAGTCACTGGGGCACGGTGCCTGCTCCAAAGTTGCTGCGAAGCAGAGAGTCCTTCCTGCAGAAGGGAGGGTCAGGAGGAGTAAGTGGCGACAGTTTATCTGAAGCTGGCGCTGGGTTCATTAAGAGGCCTGGCGCAGTTTATCTGCTTCTTGTCCACAAGACTCAGCTGCTCTGAACACTGAGTGCAGGACCTGTCACCATTCCAGTCCCGGCGGCGTCAGGTTGGAAGAGTGTGAAACATAGCGTCCCCGCCTTCCCCCACCCCGATCTCCCCTTGTCTCCAACTGTCTGTCCTCAAGGGGTCAGATAGGAGCTGCAGTTGTAGGAGTGAAGCTTCAAGGTCTTCTCTCAATGCTTTCTGCCCTGAGACAGTGAGACAGTCGGGTCCTGGGGGTTGATCTGGCTGTTACATTAAAAAGAAGCAGCCCGGCCCTCAGCAGCAGGAGGTAGAAGGAGACCAGAGACATGGACTTGCCTTTGTTAAAGGCACCTTGCCTTGAATGTTGGTGACGCTTATTTTTAGCAGTCCTATTTGTCTTTGTCCTTGTCCTATTCTAACCTTGGGGAATGGGACAAACTCTCTTGTTCCAGAAGAGGAGGTCCAGGGATCACTAAGCCTCTTTCTTAATGTTCATAGCAACTCAGTGGTGGAATCAAAATCAGAACACAGCCCTGGTGGGTGTGGCTCAGTGGACTGAATGCTGCCCTGCGAACCAAAAGGTCGCTGGTTTGATTCCCAGTCAGGGAACATGCCTGGGTTGCAGGCGAGGTGTGAGAGGCAACCAATCAGTGTATCTCTTTGCACATCAATGTTTCTCTCCCTCTTTATTCCTCCCTTCCCCTCTCTCTAAAGTAAATTGAAAATCTTTTTAAAGAGTCAGAACACAGAGCTCCTGGGCCCTGGACCAGCCCTTCTGGGACTGGAGCCTGTGGTAAGAGCCGCAGTGCTTCTTCTCTGCTCAGCTGCCAACACTACAACCAGCTCTGAAAGCAGAAATGCTCCAGACCCCTCAACAGGATTGTCCGATAGCCAGGGACGCGTTGTAATCGCACCATCCATGCTGTCTGGCCTGGTTCTCCAGGACCATCAGCGTAACAGGTACCAGGGCTTCCTGCTGGTGAACAAGTCCAGTGTCCCTTCAGTGCAGAGGAGGGTGGTGACTTGTCCAAACCACTCAAAACACCTGTCTCAGGAGGGCGGAGATGACTTCCTGGAGGGTCAGTGCATTATTCAATTATTTGGAGTAGATTCACCCCCCAAAAAATGAGATTATTTACTTCCTGCTTTACCCCAAAAGTACCACTGCTATATCTACTATTACAAATTATTTCCAAAGCATTACTGACTTTTCCCAGGAAGGTGGAAGGCAGCGAGTGGATTTATCCAAGTCAGAGACAAGCATTTGTTCTCATGGACGTCTGCCTCTTCAGAACCCAAGAGTTGTCAGGGGCCTGTGGTCTCCTGCTCTCTCCCAAAGTCAGCTCTGTGGAGAGGCCAATTCACACTTAGCCTTTGCTATCTGTTTTCCCTAACTCACCACCTACACTTGCTTCCTCACTCCAGGTTCAAGTATCAGGCTTGTCACCAAGTAAAACCAGACACAAATGTTCCTGAACACGCGTCGGTGGCCACGTAACTCTGCCCCTTCAGACTCGGCCGCCCACTGTGTGTCTCTGGACTTCGGGCCCTGACCAGAGCTGTCCGGTGTTTAAATCTCAGCTCTTCTTTGTACTGGCCGTATACCTAATCTCTTTAAGCCTCTATTTCCTCGTATATTAAATGGATGTAATAAGAGTATTTACATCTTGGGATTAAATGAGATCAAGTGCTTAGCACAGGGCTTGGGCACATGGTAAGTACCCCATAAATGTTAATTATGATCATAAACGTCTCTTTATCTTTAGGGGCTTTTAGGGAGGGGGTCTCCACACTCTCCACACACACTCCGTCCTTCTAGAATGCCATGTCTGTCTCAGTGGGCCTTGCTCTACACTGTTTTCATTCCTCGTGAGACAAGGTTGTTCCTGATGCTGTTCGCCCAGCAGGTGTCCTTTCTCTCTTACTCTCCGGGAGGCAAAAACGGCAAATGGGTTATTTGGCCACCTATTTCAAAAATCTGTAAATAGAGAAAGAGCAAAACGACCTGCCCATCAGATTGCTGGAATCAAGGCCCACTTGACCTTCAGTGTACACCCTCAGCATCCCCTACCCCAGGCAGCCCTGCTGCCCCCTCCCCGCCCAACCAGGGTGGGGGACTTTGAAGAGGTATGTAAGCCTGTAAGTGGCTCTCCCCAGCTCCTCAGAAAGCTGCTTATCAGGGAATGAAACACCAGCCCAAGCTTGCCACGACAGCAGGAGCTGCCTGAGAAGAGAAGCTGAGATAAATGAAGGATCCTTCATCCCCGTCAGCGTGAGCCAGACAGAAACCAGGTGCAAGGCAGTGAGCCTTCATCTTTTGTAAACAATCTTCCATCGCCCACTGCAGCAGCTGGAGCCTGAGATGAGGATTAGAAGAACAGCTTCTGCAGGCCTGGGGCCTCTCAGCTGGACGGCGAGGTAAAGGGCACGCGAGATAACTCGCTGCTGGGAAAGATGCTTGAGGAAGCACAGCCATTCGTCAACACAGGGTTCGCTTGACCTGGCAGGAGAGAATCTGATATCTAAACAGGGCCCTGCGTCTCTGAAGCGCTCTGAAAGTTCTCCAGCTAAATATTTGATACCACCCTAGATAAGGGCCCAAGACTCTTCTCACTAATGTGAGAAGACTGCCACTAGAGAGGAGAGAGGACTAGCTGGAGCTAGATTTGGCTGAAATCAGGCAGGGCTTGAGGTGGAGCTATCCCAGCTACGCTGGTTTGGGTGTCTTTTAACCTTGGCACTCCAATTAGGGGAAAGACCTTGCCTGCCGAAGGTTGGTCTTCTGCGAATCCATGAAGAGACATGGAACCTAAATCTCTTTCGGAGGCAACTATACCTCCCCACTCCACTCTCCCTGCTTCCTCACTTCTTTGATAGAAAATTCACTGGAAGGAAATGAAAAAAAAAAACACAGAAACCCATGACCCCTGTGCTCAAATGGTAATGGATGCCAGCTTCATGCACCTGGGATTACAAAACAAAGTTAAGTGCTTGAATCCCCTAAGGGAGGTGAGGACAGACAGGTCTGGCCAAATGAAAGAGCTTTTCTGTTTACAAGTCCTATTTTTCCAGCAGTGGGGATGAGAATGTCTCCGATTCCATGTTCAGAGTTCCTTATAAGCTGGTGAGAATGAAAGCACATTTCAAATACTATTTCCTCCAAGAGAAGGATGCTCCCCTCCCCACCACCCGTTGTAAGGTGAGAAATAGCATTAAAGCTAGGGCTCTCAGGCTGAACAGACCTGAGTTCAAGTCTCAGCTCTGATATTTACCAAAGGTCTGATCTTAGGCAAGTTACGTGACCTCTCTAAGCTTCAGTTTTCTCATCTGAAAAACAAAGTAGTAAGTACCTCACCGCAGGGTGCTTAGGAGGATTAAATAGTGAGCCGTGTAGAGAAAGCGCTTACCAGAGTACCTGCCTGGTACAATAAATGGCAGCCATTATCAGTAATGAGATCTCAAACAGTAAGAGGAGACAGGAAAATGAGATTTACCCAAGAAGGGTTTCAAAGAGGCAAAATTTGAGCACAGAACACAGGTTTATTCCTTAGAAAACTTTCTAGTACAGAAAATTTCAAACATATGCACACATAAAAGAATTTAACAGACTCCCATACACCCAGCTGCAGCAAACACCAATAAGGGCATATCTTACTTTGTCCACACCCACCTACAAGGGATAGTCTGTTTCAAGCCATCTATTTTGGCCATCAGTGCAGGTTATTTTCTTATAGGAGAGGGAACGCGGGAGTTGAAAACATGTTCCACCCTTGACCAGTGGTATGACCTTAGGGAGCTTCCTTAAATCACTTGATTCTCAGTTTCGTCATCTATAAAATGAACTTGAAAATAATAATCACTTGCCATGCTTATTCCTCAGAGCTCTCGCTTAGAGGAAAGGAGATACCTGTGAAAGGGCCTTATAAAAGCAAGTGCTATGCGAACACTGTTATTGCCCCGCCCCTCACTGTGTGTGGCACCAAGTATGCGCTCAGCAAACATTTACCCAGGTTGTTGTTAGCTGCTAGGTCACGCCTAGGAAAACCCTGCTGTTCAGTCTTAGGTCGCACCCCTGAGCCTAGCTGGTCACATGGCAAATGCTGTTGCTAAGGCACCTAAGCCAGAGAGAATGGGTAACTCAGCACGTCTCGGTCCCACTTTCTGAGAAGCCCCTCAGTGCGCACATCCTGTTGGACTGAGAGAGTCACTTACCGTAACTCATGTCCTTGTTCACTGTCAAAGCCTAGGAAATGTCAAATCATGTCAAAAGTCTCCAGTGCTATATCTCTCTTAGGGTTCAGAGTGAGAATTACAGAGACAGTAGACAAGGCCTCAAAATTACATTTCAAAAAAGAAGCTGTCAAGAATAAAACCCAAGTCACCCTTTCGAAAAGTATTTGGAGATAGGTCTTAGATGCAGAATTTAAAGCTGTGAGGGGAAACCAGAGGCCAGAGCTAAGCCAAAGGCTGGCCCTAAAGCTACTTTGGCTGTTGCTGGAGAGGCTATTTCTCTTGGTTTACTCTTCTTAAAAGAGAATTTCAGAGTTTCATCCTTGCCCCAACCTCTGCCTCCTTGTGGCCCATGAAAACAATATTTTTTCTACTCAGCAGGGCCAAACCTCTCATTTCCAGCTGTTCTTTTCCCATCTCCTAGCTCCACACTGAAATCCTTGTTATAGATTTCTCCAGCAAGTTATTTTCTCACCACTGAGCCCTGACTGTTTTTGCATCCCTGGAGCATGTCAGGGCCAGAGCAGAAATGAAAGGACAGAGGCAGTGTCAGCTACACTGGGGCCCAGGTCACTGGTGATCAGATTTTTTAATGAACATGGAGGCCAGGGACTTGAAAGGAAGGTCGAGGTTCACAGAAGGGTGAGCACAATATGCTTCTGGATTATTAAATCCCGAACATGCAGACATCAATGTTCTTCCAATACCCGTTCCTCCCAGGAGTGGTTAGGACTCCTGATCTCCTGGAGGCCTTTGACAGAGGAGTATGAAGGACATTTGACAATCGGCTTCTGTCCCAGTTTCCTACCCTGACTCCTGAGGTTTCTGGCTTCTCTTTTTTTCCCCATAAACAATACAAAGCCAAGTTTTCAAAGTGCTCCAGAAGGATGTGGCCTACTGATGGAAAATCTTGCTCAATAGTCCCCTTTTCCTAGTCCCTAATGCATATATTCCCCTATTTCCCTTCGGTCACATCTTTGAGTTTGGGAGATCTTGATTTCCTGGCTCCGATGGGAATGAGGACCTTCTTAGCATTGTAATCCTAAGTATCACTGGAAGGAAGATACTTGCTAAGGGGAACCAGTCTTTTTTTTTTTTTTAACTTCAGAGTTGTTTTCTTTACTTGCTTCTAGGAGCAAGACACGATCCACTTCTCTACAAAGTGGTGATGCCCATTTTGGGTGGTGGTTGTGGTTAAGCCAGCCATGCAGTGTATTGCCGGATGATCATATATTGATGCTTTGACACCGTGAGTGATAGGGAGCTGGTTAGGAAGACCAGTTCAGTTTTGTACAGCCTTTATTGTTCTGAAACTCCTCCTATTCCTTTCCTAATGTCACTCATAGAAGGAAAATAGGATGAATGGAAGCCCTTTCAAGAACTCCATGTGATATTCCTCGAGATCTTTGAAAATATCTATAATTCTACCCTAAGTCTTTTCTTCTCCAAACTCAGCATTTCCAGTTACTTCCTCATTGCCCCATACAGGGAAAGAACAAGGAACTGGGAGTGGAAAGACTTGGGTTCAAGCCTGGCTCCACCAGTTACCAGCTGTGTAACCTTAGGAAAGTCATTTAACCTCTCTGAGATTCACTTTTTTATCTGTAAAATGGAGATTAAATATATATACCTTACCTACTGTTGAGGAGATTGAGATAACATACTACCAAAGAAATATAAAGAATCATGAGACTATTATTAACAAGTATATGCCAATAAATTGAATAACCTAGAAGAAATGCATAAATTCCTAGAAACATACAACCTACCAAGACTAATCCTGAAGAAACAGAAAACCTAAACGGATCAATAACAAGTAAAGGGATTGAATCCGTAATCAAAAATTTCCCAAAAAAAGGAAAATCCAGAGCCAAAAGGCTTCACTGGTGAACACTTAAAAACATTATTTATTGGTTGATTTTGGGAGAGAGAGAGAGAAACACTGATTTCACTGTTCCACCCACCCATACATTCACTGGTCTACTTTTGCTTGTGTGCTGACCAAGGCTCTCATGTCCAACCCTGGCATAACGGGACGATGCTCCAACCAGCGGAGCTAGCCAGCCAGAGCATCACTGGTGAACATTTAAAGAACTAATGCCAACCCTTCTCAAACTCTCCCAATGACTTAAAGAAGAGGGAACACTTTCAAATTCATTTCACAAGGCCAGCCTTACCCTAAGATCAAAGTCAGACAAGGTCACTACAAGGAAAAAAAATTTCAGGGCAATATCCCTGAAGAACATGGCTGTGAAGATCCTCACCAAAATCCTAGCAAACCCAGCTCAACACCACATTAAAAGGATCATACACCTTGATCAAGTAGGACTTAACCCTGCGGTGCAAAGATAATCTAACATATGCAAATTAATACATGTAATATGCTACATCAACAATATAAAGGTTAGAAATCATATGATGATCTCAATAGACGCAGAAAAACATTTGACACAATTACACATCACTTCATGATTAAAAATCTCAATAAAGTAGGTATAAAAGGAATGTACTTTAACATAATAAAGACCATATAGGACAAATCCACAGCTGACATACCCAACGGTGAAGAGCTGAACTTTTTTCTCCTGAAATCAGGAGCAAGACGATGACGCCCACTCTCACAACTTCTAGTCAACATCATACTGGATGACCTACTCACAGCCACTGGGCAACAAAAAGAAATAAAAGACATCTAAATCAGAAAGAAAGAAGTTAAATTATCTCTATTTGCAGATGACAGGATATAAGATATAGAAAACCCTAAAGACTCCACCAAAAGACTGTTAGTACCAGTAGGTGAATTCAGTAAAGTTGCAGGATACAAAACCAACATACATAAATCAGTTGCATTTCTATCACTAACAATAAACTATCTGAAGAAGAATTAAAACAATTCCACTTACAATAGCACCAAAAGAATAAAATACTTAGGAATAAATTCAACCAAGGGGGTGAAAGATTCGTGCACTGAAAACTTTAAGACATTAATGAAAGAAATAAAAAAAGATACAAATAGTATAAAAATAGTCTGTACTCATGAATCAGAAGAATTAATATTGTTAAAAGGTCCATACTACCCAAAGTAATCTACAGATTCAATGCAATTCCTATCAAAATTCCATGGCATTTTTCACCAAAATAGAAAAAATAATCTTAAAATTCATATGAAACCACAAAAGATCCTGAATAGCCAAAAATAATCTTGAGAAAGAAGAAAAAAGTCGGAGGCAGCCCTGGCTGGTATAGTTCAGTGGATTGAGCATGGGCTTGGGAAGCAAAGGGTCGTTGGTTTGATTCCCAGTCAGGGCACATGCCTGGGTTGCAGGCCAGGTCCCCAGTGGGGGACACATGAGAGGCAACCGCACATTGATGTTTCTCTCCCACTCTTTCTCCTTCCCTTCCCCTCTCTCTAAAAATAAATAAATAATATATTTTAAGAAATTTGGAGGCATAACATTTCCTACTTTCAAACTATATTATGAAGCTATAGTTAGCAAAACAGTATAGTACTGTTATAAAAACAGACACATAGACCAATGGAAAGAAATAGAAAATAAAACATAAGCCCATGCATACATGGCCAACTAATTTTTTTTTTGAAGTGTATTTTACTTGTAATGATTTTTCTGGAAATGTTGAGAATATCACATTGCTTTAATGACTTGCCTCAAGTACCATTAATATTCCTGTCCTTAAAAGATTGCTTTTATTATTGACAGAAATACTCATTGGCTATAAAATCTATGCTTTCAGTAATATGTAGCTAGAATTAAAATAAAAAATATACACTGTGGAGCATACTTCCAAAGTGGCCAGTTACCTGAGCATGCTGCCCTGGTAATCTCAGCATGTTCTTACAGTGGATATTTGGTGGCTTGGGGGGAGATATTTTCCAGTTCCCCACAACTGAGTGTTCTGCAAATATCCAGAAACTAACTGTGTGATGCTTTCTATCTCTGTAACTAAACCTAACGTTTTTTACCTAATGATAATGGTTTTCAACTATCAGTAGGAGAGAGCATTCCAAGACATTTTTATATAGAGATGACCGCACAAATTAGTGTCACAAATTAGTGTTGAATATTCACGAGTTAAATAGGCAATGTGTTTGACACCCTGGAGACTGGATTTTGTTTGTTTGTTTTTGGCTTACATTTAGTAGCTTTACTATAAAAGACAGAATTGGAAAATGCCTTCTTAATTTTCAATAAGGAGAGGGTGCTGATGATATGCATCTATTTTTTATCTTCAATGAAAATACATCTTTATCTTTAATTATTTTTTCTCTACTTAAATCATTTTTTATTTTTCAATTATAGTTGACATACAATATTATATTAGTTTCAGGTATACACCCCAGTGATCAGACTTACTTAACTTACTAAGTGACCATCCCAATTAATCTCAATTAATATTGACTATATTCCCTATGCTATATTTTATATCCTGCTGGCTATTCTGTGACAACTAGTTTATATTTCTTAATCCCTTCAACTTTTTTACCCATCCCTGCAACACCCCCAACACCTCTCCCATCTGGCAATCATCAAAATGTTTTCTGTATCTATGAGGCTATTTCTGTTCTGCTCATTTGTTTATTTTGTTTTTTAGATTCCATTGTTGATATACATGTATTTATTGCTGTTTAGCAGTCATATTTTTTATATTTTTTCTTCTTAAAGGAGACCCTTTATTTTTAAAAAAGATTTTATTTATTTATATTTAGAGAGAGGAGAAGGGAGGGAGAAAGAGGAGTGTAACATGGATGTGTGAGAGAAGCATTGATTGGTTGCCTCTCACATGCCCCCAACTGGGGACCTGTCCTATAACCCAGACATGGGCCCTGACCAGGAATTGAACCAGAGACTTTTTTGGTTGCAGACTGGTGCTCAATCCTCTGAGCCACACCAGCCAAGGCAGAAGGCCCTTTAACATTTCATGTAATATTGGTTTGGTGGTGATGAACTCTTTTAGCTTTTTTGTGGGTGGGGGGGGTGTCTTTAAATGTCCTTTGATTCTAAATGATAGCTTTGCTGGGTAGAGTAATCTTGGTTGTAGGTCATTGCTTTTTGTCACTTTGAATATTTCTTGCCAATTCCTTCTAGCTTGCAAAGTTTCAGTCGAGAAATCAGCAGACAGTCTTATGGGAGCTTCCTTGAGGGTAAGTAACTGCTTTTCTCTTGCTGCTTTTAAGATTCTCTCTTTGTCTTTAACCTTTCACATTTTTTAAGGATTTTATTTATTTATTTTCAGAGAGAAGGGAAGGGAGGGAGAAAGAGAGGGAGAGAAGCATCAATGTGCAAGAGATATTTATTTTGTTGATGATCTCCTTTGTTGTGCTGGAGCTTTTTAGTTTGATGTAGTCACATTTGTTTATTTTTTTATTTTGCTTCCTTGCCTGAGGAGATACACCTGATAAAATATTGCTACGAGCATTGTCTGAGATTTTGCTGCCTATGTTTTCTTCTATGATTTTTATGGTTTCGGGTCTAACATTTAAATCTTTGATCCATTTTTAATTTATTCATATGTGTGGTATAATGAGGAGGTCTAGTTTCATTTTTCTGCAAGTCCATTTATCTGTCCAATTTTCCTATCACCAATAGACTGTCTTTAGGCCATCATCATATGTGCTTGCTTCTTCTGTCAAATATTAATTGATTATAAAGGTGTGGGTTTATTTCTTGGCTCTCCATTCTGTTCCATTGATCTATGTGTCTGTTTTTATGCCAGTACAATGCTGTTTTGAGTACTATGGACTTACAGTTTCATATTAGATAGTGTGATTCCTCCACTATGTTCTTCTTTTTCAGGATCACTATTGCTATGTGGGGCCTTTTGTGATTCCATATAAATTTTTGAAATATTTGTTCTATTTCTATGAAATACATCATTGGGGTCTTAGTAGGAATTGTGCTGATCTATAGATTGCTTTGGATAGCATGGACATTTTAATAATGTTAATTCTTCCTATCCATTAATGTGGTATGTGCTTCCACTTATTTGTATCTTCTTCTATTTCTTTGTTCAGTGTCTTATAATTTTCTGAGTACACTTCTTTTACGTCCTTGGTTAGGTTTATTCCTAGGTATTTTATTCTTTTTGAAGCAATTGTGAGTGGAATTGTTTTCTTAGTTTCCTTTTCTGTTAGTTCATTATTGGCATATAAAAATGCAAGTAATTTCTGAATATTAATTTTGTATCCTGCTAATTTGTCAAATTCATTGATCAGTTCTAGTAGTTTCTTGGTGGAATCTTTGGGGTTCTCCATGTTTACTATCATGTCATCTGCAAATAAAGATAGTCTTACTTATTCCTTTCCAATTTGGATGCCTTTTATTTCTTCTTGTTGTCTTATTGTTGTGGCTAGGACATCCAGTACAGTGTTGAATAAGAGAGATGAAAACAGACATCACTGTCTTGTTCCCGATCTTAAAGGGAACACTTGTAGTTTTAGCCCATTGAGTATGATTCTGGCAGTGGGTTTCATACATGGTTTTTATTATGTTTATATATGTTCCCTCTATTTCTACTTTGCTGAGGGTTTTTATCATAAATCAGCGCTGGATTTTATCAAATGCTTTTTCTGCATCTATTGATATGCATATGTGGTTTTTGTCCTTCATTTTGTTTATGTGGTGAATAACATTTATTGATTTGCGAATGTTGTACCAACCTTGCAAATCTCACTTGATCATGGTGTATGATCTTTTTGATGTATTGCTGTATTTGGTTTGCTAATATTTTGTTGAAAATTTTAGCATCTATGTTTATCAAGATATTGGTCTATCATTTTCCTTTGTAGGGTCTTTTTCTGGTTTTGGAATTAGGATAATGCTGGTCTTGTAAAATGAGTTTGAGAGTCCCTCCTCTTGAATTTTTTGGAATAGTTTCAGGAGAGGTGTTAGTTCTTCTTTGAGTGTTTTGTGAAATTCATCTGTGAAGCCATCTGGTCCAGGACATTTTTGTTGGGAGTTTTTGATTACTGCTTCAATTTAATTAGCTGTAATCCATCCATACAGCTTCTCTGATTCTTCATGATTTGTTTTGGAAGACTGTATGTTTCTAGAAATTTATTCATTTCATTCAGGTTGTCCAGTTGGTTGGCACATAGTTGTTCGTAACATTTTCTTACAAACTTTAGTATTTCTCTGGTGCCAATTGTTATTTCTCCTCTTTCATTTCTGATTTTATTTATTTGGGTCCTTTCTCTTTTTTTCTTAATGAGTCTGGTAAAATGTTTGTCAATATTGTTTATTTTTTCAAAGAACTGGTTCTTGGATTCACTGATCATTTGTATTTTTTTAGACTCTATTTCATTTATTTCTTTTCTGATCTTTATTATTTCCTTCCTTCTACTCACTTTGGGCTTTCTTTGTTGTTCTTTTTCAAGTTCCTTTAAGTATGAAGTTAGAGAGTTTATTTGAGCTTTTTTCTTTTTTCTCATTTCTTGTTTGAGATAGGCC
>PVKM010021535.1:0-22576 GCA_004027735.1 Carollia perspicillata | reverse complement strand
GGCTTCTTCTCACTCGGTCCAAGGAAGAAGCAGAGAGAAGAAAAGAGAGGCAAGGGATCCATTACACTGAATTCCATCTTGTATGGCCAAAGGTGATCTAAACCAGAGCATGTTCATCAATGAGAAGCAATTCTGGAATTAAACGTGATTTTATAATTTGTCTATATTTCTTGTTAGAATTTATTAGTGTCATTCTTGGGGTTATTCAAGTGGACTCACACCAAAATGTTCTCTCTACGACTTTTAAAAAAAATGTTGTCATTAAAATAATCTGAATGTGACTAATAAAGTTAAATTTTAATTCACGTTTTAAGTTCCAGAGATAAAGCATCAGCAGAAATTCTAATATTAAAATTAAATTATAACCTTATAAAGTAATCAAAGTTAGTTTGGAATAATTTATTACATTAAAAATCAAAATATATTCTAAATAGTAATACAAATTTCTAAAAATAGTATTCTGAAGACATATAAAGTAGTCTTCAGTTATGGGTGGAAAGACCATAATTAAATTATAACTGGTGTGAATATATATAATTACTCTAAGAAATTATTGCTAAATTGGAACAACCATGAAAAGGTAGAATAAAAGGCCTTCAAAAGTATGATAAATGGCAAATAATTTATATTGATTGGAAAAAGCAGTAAGTATTAATTATTTTACAGTTCTTTTAAAATTTTTTATTTCTAAAATTGTTTTTATTCCTGAAGTTCTTATAGTAAATGATTTTCTTATGTAATGATAGCAATAAGACCTCAGTAAGTACATTACTAGTTTTTTGTGGGGGCAGTTGCAATGTTGAGAATATTTTATTGAAGTTCAAAATTGTTTGAATTAAGCTAAAAAGAAAAAACATGGTGAATATTTACAAAAACATTGATAACACCACTCAAGTCACTCACACACATAAAATGCAGAAAGGTCTTAAAAAGTTTACAAGTTGAAAATTGTGGAGATTTCCCAAAATGAATATAACAGCTTACTGCTGAGTATGGCGCAGATGCAATATGTAAGATCTTTGAGTGTATGTTGTCCTCACTCTTCTGCAGCCCACTGCTCCCTGGAAGTTTGTTCTTTGGGAAATCCAGACTTAGAAAGCAGCCAGATGGAGACAAGTCAAGAGTTGAGGTAGCCACATAACTTATGGTACAATTTTCTTCATCCTGTTGACTGTGCTGAGTCTACACAGCCAGGGTGTTTTTCTTTAACCTCTGCTGATATTTTAAAGGATACGAAGAATATGAGGAACTTCTCATTGCTTGAATAAACATTCAAAAAAGGCTGAGAGGGAGTATATTTGTACTAAAACCATAGAGCATGATTACTTATGTTTTATCTTAGTTGTTCTTGATATTTGAATCAAGGCAACAAAGAGTCCCTATTTGCCTATGAGTGAGGGGTCCCCAGGATAGGGGACTTTTGGTGCTAAAACCAGGAAAGTTTCCGCTAAGTAGGGGTGAACTGATCATTGAGCAATCCTGAGGAAGTTCCTTCATTGCTTTCTTCTTCTATAATTCTGATTACTTGTTTCATTTTCTCCATTCATCTCGCCTCTCATAACACTTCCTGTCCTTTCCCCTTTACCTCTCAAGCTCTTCAGGAAGCTAATCCTCCTATTGCCCTAAGAAAATGCCATATTCCAGGCTGCAGCTCTTTGGTCTCACTGCTCTCAGGCATTTAATTTACCTACAACTATATTTCACTTCCTGCTGCAATGGAGGAACCCCCGCATGTGGGATGCACATTCTTTCCAGAGGGCTTTGAACTTCACTTCCTACCTCCCTCTCAGGATTCTTTTTATACTTTGGATTCTTGAAAACCTCCTACTTTAGTCAATACCCCTCATTATATACACAATACAAATAATCTTTTTACAGTTACCACCATCTCTCTTACCTTCTTTTTTACAGAAAAATAGTCCAATAGCCTCATCTATATTTGCTGTCACTATTTTCTCACCTCCACTTTCTCCTTCATTGACTGTAATCTGGCTTCCAGCCTCATTATTCTATAGCTTTTACCGAAATCTCCTGTAATCACCACAGTACCTAACCCAAGAAACATTGTTAAGTCCTTAATTTACCTAACAGCTCAGCAACCTTGATTGTTTCCTATTTCCTTTTCTTTCACACTCTTTCTCCACTTGGCATGCCTAGTATTGCCCTATCCTCCATCCCTCCTTTCCTTCTGGTCATTGCTTCTCTGTATCCCTTAGAACCTACTGTCCTCTACAAGACCATTAAACCGGGAGTGGAGGAGGGGTAGGTGTGCTGTGTATGATCGATGGAGGAAAAGTAGATGAATATGCTGAGATGTAGTGCAACCTAACAGATATCTTTTGAATCTGTTGACTTTTCTATCACGATTCCCTAGCAACCATCACCTTTTACCTAGATGACAAATCGTCTCCACTCTGCCCGCTGGCCCTCCCCTAGGCCCGCAACACCTTCCAGCGAGTGATATCCAACATGTGAATCTGATAGCATAATACCCCTGCCCCTACGTAGGATAAGGAACAACACCTGTATACAAATGTTACGTTCTACACATTCCAATGCTCTCTGCCCTGTGGGGACACGGACTGTCTTCTAGTTGCTGCCAAGTGAAGGAACTGGGCATGTGCTGCTTACTCCGCCTGCACATGCCTCCCTCACCAATACAGTCAACTCCTCTTTAATACAACGTTCATCTCCTCAGAGGACCATGACTCTCAAACTGGATCAAATGTTTCTATGTTATACTCAGATGATATTTCATGGTATTTAACATAGTCATCATTTCATTTATTTATGTGATAAACATTCATCTTACCTAGCATATCATAAAATAGAACTCTGTCTCTCTGTGCTCAGCACTATTTCACTAGCTAGCATAGTGCCATTTACACAGAAAGGAGGAAAAATATATATACTGACTAAATTAATATTAGTGATTATTACCCTGTATTTTTCTTGAAGCAGATTTTGTTTCAGTGGGGTGTTTAAATATGGAATCAAAGAACTAATAAAAACATTACAGGTGGTGCTATAAATTTATTAAAATACAGTATTAATGTTCACATTTGAAGATAGAAATTTCTAAGCATGAAAGCAACAACTGTGCAGTATCCATTCAGTAATTTAACATAAAATTTTAAAACATTACAAAAAGTATATTAATTATTGAGTGATCTTTAATTGGTGTATTTGACTAGTATTCCAGTTATAGAAAACTATGTAAGAAAATATGAAATATACCAGGATTGCCTGCACGAGACTCTAATCTTGTTTAACAAATATTGCTAATCACATTGTTAGAAATTGTTTTTGTTACTTAATTATAATTATTTGTCTCTATTTTCCAGATTTTCCAACCTGCCTTCTGTGTACTTGTATAAGCACCACTGTTTACTGTGATGACCATGAACTTGATGCTATTCCTCCACTGCCCAAGAACACTGCTTATTTCTATTCCCGCTTTAACAGGATTAAAAAGATCAACAGAAATGATTTTGCAAGCCTAAGTATGAGTGACAGCACTAATGTTCTTCTCTTCTTTACAGATGTCTCTAAACTTTTTTTATTATAAAATGTTGGTACTGAACATGATAGCTGAATATAAAATATGGCTCATAAATTGATTATTTTTTTCTTCAACTGTTTGAAGATTTGTTTTTTTTTTAATATTTTATTTATTTATTTTTAGAGAGAGGGGAAGGGAAGGAGAAAGAGTGGGAATTCCCTGACTGGGAATCAAACCAGCGACCCTTTGCTCCACAGGCCCGTGCTCAATACACTGAGCTACACCAGCCAGGGCATGAAGATTTGTTTTAATTATAAAAAATTATGAATAATTAAAGGTCATCATGAAACTATGTACTTGTAGATATTTTCAAATAAACTTTTCAAACTGTATTTTATAGGCTAGAATTTATTATCATGTTATCACATTAAGAGTAAAATGGCATGGTCATGTATTTACTAAGATTTTTTGTTTGATGAGACTCCCATTAAAACACAATTACTTGCCCTGGCTGGTGTGGCTCAGTGGATTGAGTGCTGGCCTGGGAATCAAAGGGTTGAGAATTCAATTCTCAGTCAGGGCACATGCCTGGGTTGCAGGCCAGGTCCCCAGTAGGGGGTATGTGAGAGGCAGCCACACATTCATATTTCTCTCCCTCTCTTTCTCATCCCCTTCCCCTTTGTCTAAAAAGTAAATGAACAAAATCTTTAAAAAACACACACAATTACTTTATGATTGAAGAATACAAGCCTAAATTCTGATGTTATAATCATTGTCAACAGAGAAGAATTCTTGTACTGGTCCTCATAAAATATTTTAATTACTAAAAATTCCTTTTTAATGACTTTGTATTTTAATACCAATGTATCTTTGACTACTAGAAAATAGAACAATCTGTCATTACTGAGGAAGAAGTTTTAAATAGTTAAATCCAGATAAAGTTTATTTAGAATGTAGTGAAAAAAAAAACTAGTCACTTTAAATATAATGTGTCAGTTTCTTTGCTAAAGTTATACTTTCTTGTAAGTGAATAAATATAAATAGTATTTAGAGGAAACAATTAAATTTTTCAAAAGTAGTTAGAAATAATTAATTAACTGGTCATTCCTAATTATATTCATGTTTATGTTTGCTTGCATGTGGGAAGTTGACATTCATATTTGTATGTGAATAAAACATTTGAAAAATATCCCACTACTTCACTTTTTTCTTCTAGATGATTTAAGGAGGATTGATCTGACATCAAATTTAATATCTGAGATTGATGAAGATGCATTCAGAAAGCTGCCTCAACTCCAAGAGCTTGTCCTGCGTGACAACAAAATAAGGCAACTCCCAGAGCTTCCAAACACGTTGACATTCATTGATGTTAGCAACAACAGACTTGGGAGGAAAGGAATAAAGCAAGAAGCATTTAAAGTGAGTTTTAGGTTTGGATATAAAAGACTTTCATCTTCCCATTCCATTTGCAGTCAATGACTAGCTGTTTTTATTTCTATAAAGGCATTCACTTTGATGAGATTTTTAACTTCTAAAGTAAACTTTACAACACTATTTATCATGCTGCCGGGAAATCCTGTGCTCTGGTGCATTTTGAAGCTGGCCAAGCACCAAGAACAAAAAGCAGAAATGGAATGAGAAGTGGGTGTCTATCTGGAAATGGTGTTTGGCAGGTAGTTGGTATTTACCAAAAACTCTACTCAAGGAGAGCACTTAATGTGGTTAAAAGGATAACTACTTTTACAGAGTGTGCTTGGTCCTTTGGAGATAAAAGGCTTCTAAATTACTTCATAAGAACGATTGATTCAGTTCATCTTATGAATTTGGCTTTTTAAGCAAGGGAAGCAAGCTCAGAGCTAGAGTGACTTGCTTGAAATAACAGTGCAGAATCTGAGAACAGTAACCAACGGGCTTTCTTACTCGCCTTTACTTCAGTCAAGACAATCTTCTAAATATACATTGAACAAATAAATTAAAAATAATCTTTAAAGGGATGTCACATTACTTTCTTGGTGACCAGAGATTGTCGTGTAGACTGCTAGCACTGGGCAACGGTGAAGGTCCTATCTCTCTGCTGGCCATCTTGTGACACCTGCTCTTGGACGAGAGGGTTAGGGCACACATTAGAACCTGGCAACAGCAGAAATCCAGTCTCTCTACTCATATTTTGATGACATGGGCAGTGGTGAATTACAATTTGTCCTCTGGTATTTGGCTAGTATGGATCTCCTATTGTCTAAACTTTTTCTGTCTCGCTCAGCTGTCCCTTCCCAGAAACTCAGGCCTGAAAGAGAAGGCTTTTGTTGGGCAGAAATTCTCCTTTCTCCATCATTATAACATGAACTAAATTCTTACTTTCCCTCTCCCAAATCCTCAAAACTCAATTGCCCAATAGAGAATGAGAAGTTGTGGGGGGGCTCCCCCCGCAGGCTCCCCCATCCGCCACAGATGAACATAATGCTACTAAGACATGATTTGCTTGGGGAGGAAAGGGGCTAGTCTCTCAAGGAAGAAAGGCCATGAGTCCTTACCTCAATGGTATTTATTAGGTTCATATCACATAGGGAAACAGGTAAAGCTCATTAATCAATGTCAGGCGGCAAGGATCAAACAATAGATAACAAAGAACTCAGAGGGCCTATTTTGAGTCAGGGTCAGATAGCTAAAGAGCCATAAAACTTTGAGGAATAAACTCACTTCTTGCTTGGACCCTTATTTGAGAGCATTCTAAACAAAAGCAGGTTTCACAGGATTTTACATATTCTTTCTTACACTTGATTACCCCGGAACCCTGAACCGCTCTAGCCGGCAGAGGGTTGCACCCCCTCCCCGTCAAGATTCAGGCTTAAGTGGATTAGAGCCAGGAAGTGCTTCTCCCAGATGGTAAGGGGACTCGGGCTATGTCAAAATAACTGGGGTGAGGGTCCTTAGCCCTCACTTTGCTACAGCCCCCACTGAGTCCTTTCTTGATGGCCACCCACAAGTGATCCTGTCTGGCATGGGTTGCCTCTCCTCTGAGAGGTCTTACCCATAGACTGACTAACTGACCAAGCATTGGGGGCTAGAGATGGCAGAAGCAGCGCTCTTGCCAGGGAGATAAGCTTTGTTTCCTCAGTGGCTCACAGTCCGGAGGTCGCTCACTCAGCCTTAGCCACCATGGGGCAGTTACAACTCCTGAAATCAGGCAGAGCAGTTCCCAACAAGAAGCCAGTGACTTAATGTAAACTGAGAGAGTTAAAGTGGACAAAGCAAGTTTCTTCCTAGGGATTAAGAAACATGTTTCATGTTCATCAAGAGATAGCTGCTTGTCCTCAATTCTTCCAAAATTCATTTGCATTGTCTAGTAACTTAGAAAACTAATCTGCTTCAGCTTTACTAAATGAGTCCTGAATAGGCATGTGGTATTTTACAAATAATTGCATGGACAGGGAATGAAAATACAACTGTGGCATCACTCATTCGTATTAAGTCCCCACATTTGGAATGTTTCCAGGATATGTATGATCTCCATCACCTCTACCTCACTGATAACAACTTGGACCACATCCCTCTGCCACTCCCAGAAAACCTACGGGCCCTTCATCTCCAGGTAAGCTTCTACTAGCAAGGTATGCCCAACAGCTCCATGGAAAACAAAGGCAAACAGGAGAAAATCGAGAGCCACGCAGCTCTTTTTAAAATCACATTGACGCACTGTGATGATATTTCTTTTTTTTTCTCCTTTATCTCAGTCATTCTCTCTCTGTCTGACAATGAAGTATTTGTAAGTTCATGACCCTGTTTGTAATAGCCTTAATTTTTATTTTCACTATTTGCCAAATTGCAATACATTTTTTGGGGGAAACACAAAGTTTCTTTTGAAAAAAAAACTGGAAGTTTTAGCTGCTGAAAAAGCATGTAAGGATTAGAAATGAAAGATAAAAAATCTAACTTTATTTCTAGCTTTCAGGTAAACAAATGTTAATTTTAGCCTTTTGATTTTATCCTTAGGTTTTATATATTCAATTAAATTCAATCCTAGGGCATTCTCTCTGCTCAGCAATGAAGATTTCCATTTTTCTGGATTACAAAACTTTGGTTTTTCCTAAAGTGACATATTTGAAGATTTACTTTATTTTAAATCCCATTTAGCTAAATTTAACTTTAAAATAATGAGTGAAAACACATATCCAAAAATGTTATGATCTAACATTTCTAAATATATTTAATTTAAATATACTAAAATATGCTCAATTAAAACAAACATTTTTCACAAAATGGTTGTTGAAAAAAAAGATAAAAGCTCTTATTTTGGATATAATTTTTCATCTTCAGCTGTAATCAACTTTTTGTAATAATTTCATCTGTTTTATAGAATAAATCTGTAGATAATACATTCATTGTGTGCTCAAATGAATAATATAATGCAATATTACAATCTTTTGGCAAGGTGATTTTGCTATGTGAGAGGTCTATGATTTCTATCTTTTTCTGAGTGGATTCTATAAATATTTACCCCTGTGTCTTTTCTATTCTATTAACATATACTTTCTATCCTTTTATCTATACCTCCCTCTAAATCTTGGATAGCTGACTCTTTTGAGAGTTTTTCTGGTAGTGTTTACTCCCTTAGTTCCTTTCTAGTCCTCATGCTGTTTTTGAATGGCTCTCTCTTGTCATCTCTTTCCTGGGAATGATTTTCAACACATGAGGATTTTTTTGCCTTATGTATGACTGGAAGGAGAACGTTCAAGGATATCTTCAAAGAAATATTGTAATGTGTTTTCTAATTATGAATTATTGTTTTACTGTTGTCTGTGATGATATCGACTCTATAAAGTAACCAGGTCTCTGATATTATAGTTAAACATGATGTACCTGTGTATACAATATGAGATTTCTTTAAAAGTAATTGCTTTTTGGGCTTTCAATAAAGATGGCAGAGTAGGTCAATGCAATACTTGCATCTTCCTAAAGCCACATCAAAATTATAACTAAACTACTGAATAACCATCATTCAGAACACCATGAAATCTACTTGAACAGAAGACCTATAACTAAGGATACAACTAAGTCCTATAACAGAAGAACCTACATCAAAACTGGTAGGAGAGGAAGAGATGCAGAACCAGCTGATTCCACACCTACATGTGGTTGTTAAAAATCAGGAAGGATAGCTCAGCTGTGGAGGTCACCCGTCTGAGGAGCAAGGGATCCCAGCTCTGAGATGTTCAAAGAACTTCTAGCTGTGAAAACCAAAAGGGGTTGTGGGTGAATGAGACAGAGGGCTCTAGAGTACCAGATGTTCCTCTTAAAAGACCTGCACATGGACTTGTTCACTGACCAACTCACTCACTCTGAGCTCCAGCACTGGAGTACCAGCTCAAAAGGTGTCAGGGACATACAGAGAGGAGCTGAACAGTCTGGCATCAGGGTGAGGGCTATAGGGTAAGGTTTCTTCAAGATAGAAGTGCAGGCAGAGGCCACTGTTCTTTTACTGAGTCCTTCCCATACAGAGCCAACAGATGAATATCATATCTGAATCTCCATTAACCTGGCTAACACTGTTTACCCCACATTGTTTATTCCTCAAGATCCTACCCCACCTTACTTACAGACCCTCAACTTAATTCCAGTGGTTTTTCCATACCAATCATCTGTCTTAACTCATGCTGTGGATTTCCCTGAAGTCTTTCAAGCAAACAGTATCTGGCCTCAGCATGCCCTATACTTCTTGCTCAGTATCTCCAGGCCTGGCAGTAGCAGCAGCCAACCTCGATTCACAGCTTGGCCTCTCCTGGGCACCACTAAGCCAAACACAAGTAGCATCCATATGCAGATTATTTTGTAGCTCATGTTGGGTGTCTCCAGGCAGGGAACAGGAGGCAGCTGACCTTGATCCACAGGAGGCCCTAGAGCCAGTGCACTTGGTGAACAGCTTCAGACCATGCTAAAGCACCACTCAACTACCTCCACAAAAACACACCTAAGGGGTGGACTCAGTGGACACCAGAGTCCTTCTGAGTGAGTTGTGCCCCATGGGGTTGTCCCCTGTATAGCAAATCCTCCACTGTGGTCTCAGCCAGTCCTTGCTGCTGATTGACCAGGGGGTAAATTCCTCCCATTGACCTACCAATGTCAATCAAGGCTCACCTACAAAAGGAAGGTGCACACAGCTCCCATGAGGGTCACAGCTGGAGCTCCCAGCTTGGGTGACTAGGCATACTGTGCCACTGGATCGTACAGAACACCTACTACATAAGGACATTATAGTAAGATCAGGAAGCATAGAAGCTGTGCCTAATACATAGAAATAAACACAGAGAGGCAGCCAAAATGAGAAGACAAAGAAACATGTTCCAAATGAAAAATCATAACAACTCCAGAAAAAGAACTAAACAAAATGTACATAAGCAATCTACCAGATGCAGATTTCAAAACACTGGTTATAAGGATGATTAATGATCTCAGAGAGAAATCTCTTTAACAAAGAGATAGGAAATGTAAAAATGAAGATAGAAGCCATAAAAAAGGACCAGTCAGAAATGAAGACTTCAATAACTGAAATGAAGAATACATTAGAAGGAATCAACAGATTAGATCACATAGAGGATCAAATCAGTGATATGGAAGATAAGGTAGCAGAAAACACCCAATCATAAGAACAAAAAGGGGAAAAAATCAGAAAAGTTAGTATAGCTTAAGGGGACTCTGTAACAACAAGTATACCAATATTTTCATCATAGTGTTACTGGAAGAAGAGAGAGAGCAGGGAATTGGAAACCTATTTAAAGATATAATAACAGAAAACTTCAACTTTCCTCACAGAGGAAATAGACATACCAGCCCAGAAACTCCAAAACAAAATAAACCCAAAGGGGATCACACCAAGAAACATTTACCAAAGATTAAAGACAAAGAGAGAATTTTAAAAGCAGCAAAAGAAAAGCAGTTAGTTACCTAAAAGGGAGCTCCTGTAAAATCATCAGCTGATTTCTCAACAGAAACTTTGCAGGTCACAAGAGATTGATACAAAATATTCAAAGTGATAAAAAGCAGGGACCTACAGATAAGATTATGCTACTCAGCAAAGATACCATTTAGAATTGAAGGGAATATAAAAACCTTCCCAGACAAGAGAAAACAAACAAACAAAAACTAAAGAAGTTCATTGCCACCAAACTAGTATTACAAGAAATGTTTAAGGATCTTTTTTAATTAGTAGGATACAAAAAAATAATAATATGAATAATGAAGTGGCAATAAATACATATCTATCAATAATCACTTTAAATGCAAGTGGATTAAATGCTCCAATCAAAAGACATAGGGAGAGCTTATTTAGAGGTTCTAGCAGCGGGGTATAGCTACTCATATACCCTTGACTGAAGAGCGGTCCTCTCCTCTAGCTGGGAAGATCATCCTCTTTGACAAAGCATGCAGCTTCAGGAGGGATGCACAAGGGTCAGTGAGGGAGAAAAGGGACACCTGCCTAGCCAGCCAGAGCAACTGAATCCACCCTGATGATTGATGAGGTGACTTATGTCACAGTCAGATGCCCTCACACAGCAAAAGAAACCATCAACAAAATGCAAAGGGAACCCAGTCTATATGGGAGAACATATTGACCAATGATATATCTGATAAGGGTTAATTTCCAAAGCATATAAAGAACTTATACAACTTAGCACCTGAAAGACAAATAATCCAATTTTTTAAAATGGGCAAAGGACCTGAAAAGACACTTCTCCAAAGAGGACATACAAATGGAGAAAAGACATATGAAAAAATGTTCAGCATTACTAATCATCAGATAAATGGAAATGAAAACCACAATGACATATCACGTCGCACCTGCCAGAATGGCTATCATCAATAAATCAACAAATAAGTGCTGGCAAGGATGTGGAGAAAAGGGAACATTTGTGCACTGTTGGTGGGAATGCAGACTGGTGCAGCCACTGTGAGAAATGGGGTGGAGTTTTCTCAAAAACAAAAAAAAAAGTGAAACTGCTGTTTGACCCAATAATACTACTTCTGAGAATATATATTAAGAATAAGAATCCTGAAACATTCATCAGAAAGAATATACCGTATTTTTTGGACTATAAGACACATTTCCCACCCCCGCTAAATTTGGGAGGAATAATGGTTGTTAATACTGCTGTTTATTTCTGATTACATTTACATTAGTGAAATATTATGTTATTAAATATTTTACCATATTTTTTGCTGCAAATTTTTTTTTCTATTTTCCTCCTCTAAAACATAGGTGCATCTTATGGTCCAAAAATATGGTATGTGCCCCTATTTTCATAGCAACATTATTTATAATAACCAAGATCTAGAAATAGTTCAAGTGCCTATTAATAGATGAGTGTATAAAAATAGATAAGGCACATTTACACAATGGAATACTATGTGGCTGTAAAAGAGAATTACTTTTACCCTTTACAACAGCATGAATGAGCCTGGAGATTATATTAAGCAGAATAAGCCAGTCAGAGAAAGACAAATACCGTATAATCTCATTTATATGTGGAATCTAATGAACGCAATAATCTGTTGAACAAAATAGGACCAGAGGCCTGGATACATGGAACAGACTGACAGATCTCAGAGGGGAGGCAGGTGGAGGTGACTAGAGAAGATTAGCCATAGAACATATATATATAGCCCATGGACACAGACAACAATGTGTGAAGGATGGTGGGGGCTGGCTGGAGGGGAGCAAAAGGGGAAAATGGGGGACATCTGTAATAGTGTCAATAATAAAAAATACACAGGGAGGATGAATGGTTAACAAAACAAAACTCTTACATATACTGTCTACAAGAGACTCACTTCAGATCGAAAGACACACACCAACTGAAAGTAAAGGAATGGAAAAAATGTTTCATGAAAATGGAAACAAAACAAAATCTGAGGTAGCAATACTTATACCAGACAAAATAGACTTTAAAACAAAGGCTATAACCAAAGACAAAGAAGGACCGAGTGGTTCTCCCTCTGGGTATTTGGCTGAAGAAACTCAAATACTAAGTCAAAAAGACATATGCATCTATATGTTCACTGCAGCATTATTTACAATACCCAAGATATGGAAGCAACCTAAGTACATCAATAGATGCATGGATAAAGAAGTGGTGTGTATATAGAACAAAATATGACTCAGCTATTAAAAAGTAAGAAATCTTGCCATTTGCAACAACATGGAAGGAACTAGTGGGTGTTGTGTTGAGTGAAATAAGTTGGGCAGAGAAAGACAAATGCCATATTCACTTATATGTGGAATCTACAAAACAACATAAATTAACAAGTAGAACAGAAACAGGCTCATAGATGCAGAGACATTTTTGTATTTTTTCCAGATGGGAGAGGAATGGGGGATGGCCAAAAAAAGGTGAAGGGATTAAAAGTACAAATTGGTAATTCTAGAATAATAATGAGGTTATAAAATATTGCACAGGGCATATGGTCAATAGTATCATAATAACTATGTATGGTGTCAGATGGGTGACAGATTTATTGGGGTGATCACTTCATAAGTCATATAACTGTTTAATCACTAGGTTATATACCTGAAACTACTATAATATTATATGCCCACTGCAACTGAAAAATTAAAAAAATTAAAAAGTAGTTAGCTTTACCTTTCTTATTTTAAGCTTTAAGAAGGTATTAAGTGCACCATTTAAAATACTTCTTCACAACCACTTCATCAATATCTAGCATAAAGCTGTTTCTCTTACATTGTCTTCCATTTATATTTAGTTATAATGCTCATATAAAAACCCCAATTTGGTTCATGTCAAAAATGCTTGCCAATATATAGCATACTAATCAAGAATGATAGCTGTGGGCCCTGGCTGGTGTGGCTCAGTGGATTGAGCACTGGCCTGCAAACCATAAGGTAGCTAGCTAGTGGGTTCAATTCCCAGTCACCACATGCTTGAGTGTGGGCCAGGTCTCCAATAGGGGGCGCACGAGAGGCAACCACACATTAAACTTTCTCTCCCTCTGTTTCTCCCTGCCTTTCCATCTGTCTAAAACTAAAATAAATAATTAAAGAAAAAAAGAAGATAGCTCTGGGAAAAACAGATTCCCTGAGCTAAAATTCTACTTTCAACACAATCTAATAATTGCACAAATATCTAAACCCCTTGCATCTCAGTTTTTGTTTATAAAGTGGATTGTACAGTTACTGCAGCATGATAAGTTCTTAAATGTGAGGCATAGTTATTAGAAACAACATGTATCTGTTATCTGTCAAGGGAACAGTACAGTAGATAGGCACTAAGTCTGCATCATGCCTAATGGATTTTTTGTAATGATAAGAGAGCCAATCCATCAGGAAGATATAATGCTTCTAAATATACATGCACCTAACAACAGAGCCTCAGAATGTGTGAAGAATAAATGGTCGGAATTAAAGGGAGAAATAGAAAGTTTAACAATAATAGTGGGATACTCCAATACTCCACTTTTTAATGGATACAGTAACTATCCATAAGATCAACTAGGAAAAAAAACACTTGAATAATACTATTAACTAACTAAACCTAACAGTCATCTGTGAAACAGTCCACCCAACAAGAGCAATGTATGACTTTTTCTTAGGTGTATAAGGATAGACCATATATGAAGCCACAACACAGGCCTCACTCAGCAAATAATTAAATAATTAAAATTATACAAATTATTTTTCTGATGACAATGAAATGAGAATAGAGGTCAACAACAACAAAAAAACATGAGAAATTCACAAGTATATTAATATTAAACAACATTTTCCTTAAGCAATAAGTCAAAGAGGAAATCTCATAAATGATTTTAGCAATCCAACAAGTTACAAATTTAAAACACAAATATTAATTGTATATGTATACACTAGAAGTGAATAATCGAAATGAAATTAAGAAATTAAATAAAAAAGAAACAACTTACAGGTAATATTTGCAAACCATTCACTTAATAATGGGTTAATATCCAAAATATATACAGAACTCAAACAATCAATAGGAAAAAAAGACAAGTAACCCAACTAAAATGTTGGCAAGGGCCTGAATAGACGTTTCTCTACAGAAGATACACGAATGGCCAACAGGCACATGTAAAGGTGCTCCACAGCGGTAATCATCAGGGAAGTGCAAACCCAAACCACAGGATGCATCACCTCACACTTTTTAGAATGGCTAATATAAAAAAGACCAAAAAGGTAAGTGCTTGCGAGGATGTAGAGAAAAGGGAACCCTCGTACATTGTTGGTAGCAATATAAAGTGATTTAATCATTATGAAAACAGCATAAAGGCTCTTCAAAAAATCAAAAACAGAGCTATCGTGTGATCCAACAATTCTACCGAGGCAGTTTCCAGGGCAGTTTCTTGAAGAGGCACCTGCCCTCCCATGTTCGCAGTGGCCCTGTTCGCAGTAGCCAAGAGATAGAAACAGCTCAAGTGTCTGTCGATGGATGAGTGAATAAACAAACTGTGGTGTGTGCATAAAATGTAATATAATAAAAATATAATTTTTAAAAAAGCCTTAAAAATAAGGAAATCCTGCCTTTGGCAATGATGTGGATGAACTTGGAGAACATTATGCTGAGTGAAATCAGCCAGACACTAAAGACATATATTGTTATGATCTCATATGTGGAATCTAAAGTAGTCACACTCATAGAAGCTGAGAGTTGATGGGTGGCTACTAGGGATTAGAGAGTGGGAGATATGGTGAGATGTTGACAAAGGTATAAAATCAGTTATTCAGGAGAATAATTTCTGGATATGTACAGCATAATGACTATAGTTAATATTACTGTATTACATACTTGAAATTTGTTGAGAGATCTTGTGTTCTCACCACATACCCACATAAAAGGTAATTATGTGAGTTGATAAAAATGTGAATTATCTTGATTGTGGTAGTTATTTCACAATATATACATGTATAAAACTTTATGCTGCACACCTTAAATATGTATAATTTTATTTTCCAGTTACATACCTCAACATAGCTGGAGAAAAAAGATACAAATAAAGAAAAGATATTCCCATATTCATGAGTTGAAAGACTTTATATTAAGATGAAATTACCAAATTGATCTATCAATACAAATATTTTATAAAGAAAGTCATGAATAACCCACTAAACTACTTGAACTAATAAATGTGGCAGGTTACAAAATCAGTATAAAATATTAATTGTATTTCTATACAGGGGTGAGAAAAAGTAGGTTTATAGTTGTAACACAAATAAATAACACAACAATTAAGAAATAATAATGAAAGAGTTAACTCTATTTCTGTGTTCACAACTGTCATCTTACTTTTGCCGACCTTGTACATGAAGAATGAATTAAACCACAATTGGATACCACATCACATCCACTTGGTTCTCTAAAATAAAGAGACAATCACGAGTGCTGCTTAGGATGCAGAGAAAATTGGAACTCTCATACATTGTTGATAAAAGTGTAAAATGATGCAGCTACTTTGGAAAACAGGTTAACAGTTCCTCAGAATGTTAAAATAGAGTTACTGTAACATATAACCCAGCAATTCAACTCCTAGGTATATAGCCAGGAAAAGTGAAACCATATGTCCACACCAAATTTGTATACAAATATTTACTGAAGCATTATTTAGGAGAGTCAAAAAGTGGCAACAGTCCAAATTCCCATTAACTGATCAATAGATAAACAAAGAGATAGTATATCCATACAAGAGAAAATCACTGAACAATTTTTTAAAAAGTACTGATCTGTGCTACAACATGTATGAACCTTAAAAATACAATTCATAGTGAAAGCAACCAGTCACAAAAGGTGATATATGATTTCATTTAGAATTTAGCAGAGCTAGAGGTAATGGAAAGGGGAAGTAATTGCTCATAGCTATGAGGTTTCTTAAGGAGATGTTTAACATGTGCTGAAATTAAAGTTTGGAGATGCTTATATACAAGTCTGTAAATATATTGAAAACCACTAGATTGAACACTTAAAATCTGTGAATTTTATGGTTCGTGAAATATATTCAATAAAGCTATTTTTAAAAAAATCTAGTTCTGGGACTACTACCTTCCTGATATTTGCTTACTCTCTGCCAAACTTCACCTCAGCCATATTGAGTGTTTCTCATTTTTGAACATCCTATACTAACTGTTAGGAATTTGAACTTGGTTTTCTCACTGCCTGGCCTAGTGCTTTCAATGCCCATGCCTTCTGTTATTCCTTCTGATCTCCACTGCTGTCCCTTAAAATAACTTTTCACAGTCACCATCTTTCTTCCTAGCTCTAATCTTTTTGGAAATAACATTTTTTTTCACTAAATTTGTCTGTTCACTTCCTTATTTTATATTCCCATTACTGAAGTATAAGCTCTATAAGGGCAAGCACATATCTATTTTGTTAATTGATTTATCCCTAATGCCTAAAAAGTGCTTGATGTGTAATAATCACATAATGTGCATTTTTTGATGAGGGAAGTGACAAAAAATAAAAATGGGGCGAAGCAAATGCACTATTAATCAGTACTAAGCATATGTTATGTCTTGTTTTATAACTTATTTTCATCTTTTCTAGAATAACAACATTCTAGAGATGCATGAAGATACCTTCTGCAATGTTAAAAATTTGACTTACATTCGCAAGGCACTAGAAGATATCCGATTGGATGGAAACCCTATCAATCTCAGCAAAACTCCACAAGCGTATATGTGCCTACCTCGTTTGCCTATTGGGAGTCTTGTCTAAAACAGACAGTGATCATCATTATGACAGCTATAACAAAACAATTCTTACTGCTTTCTTCACAAACAAAACTCAGTATGATAATACTTTCACATTTATATCATTACATAAAATGCTACAGAAAGTTTTAAAATATAATGGCAGTTAAGTAATCTCAGAAAACACCAGGAGTCAGGAATAATCCAAAAGATGTACAGAAAATGCAAAAACAAATGACAGAAAATGTTTCATAGATATTCCTATAAATCACATGCAATTTGCAAGTTTTAGAGATTAATATCCTCTGAAATCTCAAATTAAGCATATAAGAAATAAAAATTAAAGATGAACACTTTAGGTTTATTACCAAGATTTAGATGTTTTCAATTAAACTTTTCTATTTCTTTTTTCACTAATGTTTCTGTTTCCAAATTCATTAAAGAAAATGAAGAAAATAATAAAAAAAAATTTAAAAATTATAATGGTCATGTGTGAAAATATTCATTACAATTATAACATGCAAGTTATCATAAGAATAATACACAGAGCTTCCATTTTTAAGTAACAATATTTTATCATTTTACAGACCTGTCAACTCATTTTAGAGCTTTGTTAAACTGACTAGTTACTTGGTATATGTCTGTGCCTGTGGAAAAAAAATGATATATAAAGATGGAAAATATAGATGATGATATAATAACCATACTAAGGAAGAAGTTAAGAATGCCTTCTAGGGAAAATTGATTTTTCTGAAATGTATTATCAGAATGCAGGCATATGGTTAAAAACTGAAAGGAAACAAAGAATATACAATGAAAGGTGATTTTCTTTCCAGCTGCAAACCACAAGTTCACTTCCTAGAAATAACTAGTCAATTGTTTCCTGCAAATCTTTATGAAATTTTCCATGAGCAACAAAATCTTTCACATACATAATTTACATCTTTTTGCAAAAATATACATATTTATGTACTACATGTGTGTACATATCACCACTATGAATGCATCTATCCACAGAAACATGGATTTTTAAGTGTGAAAGATAATCGCTATTCTGAACCATTCTTGTTGCACTTAAAAATATGTCATAGAGGTTTTTTTCCTTATCAACACATACAATTCTATTGGTCCTGAAAATCACATATCAGCCTGTTACATGTATATACATTTCATTTTTTAGTATTTACACTAAAATTGCAAAGAACTTCCTTGTATAAATATTAATATCTTTGTGAATATGTAAAAATGCATCTATGAATAAATTCATAGAAGTAGAATTCTGGATCAAAGAGTACACTATTTTAAATTTTAATACATGTTATTAAATTGCCCTTAAAGATGTAATACCCACTTACATTTTCACCAACACCGTGGGAGAGTGATTCTCTATGACCTCCCTAAGATAGTTTAATATAAAACATCTCTATCATTGCATAATCTATTTCTGAACTAATAAAGTAAAATGTGAGACAATTAATTGACAATACATCTCTAATATATAAAATGCACAATATTTTTATTTTAAACTATTTCTTTTAGGCAAATACATTTCTCCACCTAAACTACCTAATTTTTTTTCATTGCTTTATATTATTCATCATACAACATTAATGACAAAATCTAGAAGTTCTGTAGTGTAACAAAGAGAATTATTCTAATGTGTCTCTACTTTAGCAGCATAAGTATTTCCTTGCTTCAATTTAAAAGTGTGAACACCAATATTATTGAATAACAAAAAGGGCATGTTAATCTGCTTAAGACCTATGGAGAAAAATGAATCACACATTTAATTATAATTTGTATACCCCCAAAGTTTAAACATTTAGGATAACCATGAAGACATTAAGCTCTACATTATGGTAATATTTGGAAATTGACTGAAAGAGTTTTTGTTCTAACTATTTAGGTGTACTACCTCATAACTACATTATTGTGAATTGAGTAAAAGTAGAATTTAGACAGAGGAGGAGAAGATGGCGGCGAGGTAGGAGGGAGCAGATTCTACTTCTCTCTATACATGGGAGAAAAACCTAGCCAGTCTATGGAGGAACAGAGCAAACAGCCAACATTACCCCATCATATATGAAGATAGGAAACCAAAAATTGTAGCGGACATTGAAAAACCAAATGGTAAGGAGAGTGCTTTAGGACATTAAGTTCCCAGGGACCAGCTCGGGGACCACGGCAGCTGCAGCCCCCAGGACCGGCACCTGCCAGGTCTGCCACAGGGTTCTTGGGAGAGAGCTGGGTCAAACGCTCCCTCCCCAGCCAAACAAGGTTTGAGCAACACTAGGAGAGACCTGGTTGCTTTAAGTCGAAGAGACAGGAATAAGGACTAAGAGACAAACACACAGGGGTTGTGAGCACCTACAGAGTCCGTGAATGCCAGTTAGGGAGAGTTGAAAGTCATGTCATGATGGGACCTGATCCTGATAGTCCCAGTCTGGCTGGAGAATTGGGCTGTGCCAGAGGCCAGGCCACTGTATGGAGCAGCAAGCTTGAGTAGGAGGAATTTCTCAAAAAGAAAAAGTGAAAAAAGAGACACTGTTTGGGGAATTCTCCTGCAGTAATTACTACGGCCTCCTCCCCACCCAGCCAGGCAGAGTTCCCGAGGTTGCACGGAAGCCCCTGCATGCACTCCACAGCCTTGGGAAGAGTGCACGCTCAAACTCATGGGGCCAGAGGTGGCCTGGCCAAGCCCACACTCACAACCCAGGGAGAGTGCGCTCTGCAGAAGGCCTAGATTGCACACCCAAAGCCCCCCGGGGCTAGGCGCCAGGCTACTCTGGGGAGAATGCAGGTGAGGCTGACTGAGTGCTGATCAGGAAGGGAGTAAAGAGAAACCAATTGCCCCTCAGCCTGCTGAAGCCAGCAAAACAAGAAAAACCGGTCTGGCCAGTTTGAAACCAGCAAGAGGTTTTTTGTTTGTTTGTTTGTTTTGTTTTGTTTTAATTCTTTATTTTTTAATTTTTATTACTTTTTAATCTGTCAATTCCTTTTTCCTCTCTTTCCTTCCTTCTTCGTTTATTCCCTCTTCCTCTCTTCCCAATTTTATCTAACTTTCCTTTCTTCTCCTTCTCCTTCTTTCTCCTCCTCCTCCTCCTCCTCCTCCTCCTTCTTCTTCTTCTTCTTCTTCTTCTTCTTGTAAATTCCCACGAGTGAGACCAAAACACCTGGAACTGTAAAAAGACCAGAGTTGGACCCAAAGAGGGGGCATCCCAACAGCTGAGACAGTGAGACAAATTTCACTTTGCTATTATGGAGAACCTGCAAGTTATTGCATATTTGTATTATTATTTTCATTATTCTTACATCTTTCATTTTAATAATGTTTTTGTATTCCTGTTCTTTCTGTTTAGTCTTCTTTGCTTGGCTGGTTAAGTTGTACCATTTGACAGGTTCCCCCTGTTCTCTCTTTCATAGTGTATTGCTAATTTACTGGCCTTCACTTCACTTGTGTTCCATTAGCACACTACTCAAGGTCCTATATGCCCTATTTTTGTTATCCAGATCACACAGATTCTGTCATATGATTGTTGCTCTAATACTATTGTAAATAATAGCTGTTCCATATAATTGTAAATACTACACAGCACCCTCCCAGATTAGCCCACTTCACGGTTTCCTGAACTCTATTACTATAGTGGTTAACTCTATTCCCTCACAAACTATACCTATTTACTATCCTTTACTTTCACCTGACCTCAGAATCTGACCTACCACAACCTCACTGCTTTCTAGATCCAACTCACAATCCTTCCCTCCTCAACAAGAGTCTTATATTCTTTCTATCCTTTCTAAAAATCAGCTAGCTGGGTGGAACATCAGGGTTACCACTAAACATAGCCAAAAGATTTCCTACCTCTTCTCTACTGGCTGCTAATGTAAATATCATAGAATACTCTCTTGATGCCTTAAACCATTTTGTCTTCCCCCTCCAACTGATCACAAAGACGAGTAGGTGGAAGCTGTGAACTCCAGGATACCTGTTGGAAGAGGAAACCCAACAATGAAGAAAACACCAACAAATAACAAAAAAGGAAGGTGAAGGAGGGAGTGTAAGCCACATTAACATCAATCCAGGACCTATCTGGAAATACAACTAAATAGTGGAGAAATTATCCAGAACAAACAACTGAACAGGAGTAATAGAGAATCCTCAAAACCTTGTACACACAGAAAAACCAGCTTCAGCACAACCTCTGCACACCAGCACAACAAAATACAAGAGGTGGTGGACAGAGTGACCCTTAGTTAACCAGCTGCTGGGAAGGATCCACCAAAGAAAGACCCAACAACAATAAAAAACCAAAGACAAACACAGAGCCAACTTAAACAACAGCCCAAGACCAGTGAGCTCAGGACATCAAGTAGACTACACCACTTAATCTTACAGATATTCTACCACAGAAGTTCACACTATAAACCCAGGAAGCCAGAAGAGATCAATTTAATAAACTGAAGCTAACAAGAAGAGCCTCACAAACAATGGGAAGACAAAGAAACAACCCAAAATGAAAAAAAGAAGGAAGCCTCAGAAAGAATGTGAAATGAAATAGAGGCAATTCAATTATCAAATATTGAGTTCAAAGCAATGGTTATTAGGAAGCTCAATGAACACAATGAATTACTAGAAACTTCAGGGGAACTACAAGGAACTCACTGAAAACTATATCAATATGGAAAAGGAAATAGAAACTATCAACCAGGCCAAGAGGAAATGAGAATATAATCTCTGAACTGAAGGACACAGTAGAAGGAATCAAAAGCAGGATCGATGAAACAGAAGATCGCATCAGTGAGCTGGAAGACAAAGTAGAAAAAAACACCCAGAAAGAGCAACAAAAGGAAAATAGACAAACAAAGAATAAAGAGGGATTAAGAGAAATGCAGGAAAATATGAAATGAAATAATATCCATATAATAGCGATACCACAAGGAGAAGAAGAAGACTAAGGGATAGAAAATCTATTTGGAAAAGTAATGATGGAAAACTTCCCTAATTTGACAAGAGAAAAAGTCACACAAATACAGGAAACACAGAGACTCCCAATAAAGAGGAACCCAAAGAGGCCCACTTCAAGACACATCATAATTAAAATGGCAAAATTCCAACACAAAGAGAGAATCTTAAAGGCAGCAAGGGAGAAACAGGAAGTAACAACATACAAGGGAGCCCCAATAAGATTAGCAGCTGACTTCTCAATGGAAACGCTCCAAGCCAGAAGAGAATGACAAGAAATATTCCAAGTAATGAGAACCAGAGGCCTGCAAACAAGGCTATTTTACCCAGCAAGGCTCTCAATCAAGATACAAGGCCAAATGAGAAACTTCCCAAAAAAAGAAGTCTGAAAGAATACACCTCCACC
>PVKM010021534.1:0-22520 GCA_004027735.1 Carollia perspicillata | reverse complement strand
TTCAATCTGTATAATGTCCTATGGGTCGGAGAGGTACTCAACACATCAGCAGACCACACTGAGGCACAAAGCTAAAAAGATGACACAATTCTGGTACACTATAGCAAAGGTATACTGCCATTGTAGTCCAATGACCACAGAATAACTCCACAGTTTTTGGTTTGTTAGGACAAAGGAAAAATATCAGGTCAATAGCTCTATCAAGACACCAATGGCTATTTTGAATTTTTCAAATGGAGACACTCTATCTGGAATAGTAGCTTCAATCAGTCACCCTCTGAGAAAGTGTGGGAGCTACGGAGATGCTCCATGTAGGTCCCCCTTCAAGGAAGGATTTGTCACTGTCCTGCCAGGGGTGTGATTAGGTGACAGCTTCCAACTGGTAGCACCTTCAGGTTCATTTTCAGTGAGCTGAGATTATATTCTACTCTTCTCAGGGCAGCCTTGGTCAGTGGCTTAGCAAGGTGTTGGGTGGAAAGATAGCCTAACCATTTTTGCCTAAGTGGGACCTCGCTAACGAGAAAGCTTTGCCCTGGAACTCCCTGTTGGGTGGGCAGAGATTTTTGTGAGATTTGCATCAGTTCTTATGGATTCTTTTGCACCATCTGCTTCCTCCTCCTTTCTTTTCATAGACATTATAGAGCAATAAATCTTTTACACTTTAAATTTCATCTCAACCTCTGCTTCGTAAAGAATCTAACCTGAAGCAGGAAGTATGCAATAGTTTCCTGTCTTTTTTCTGGAAACTACCTATCCTTTGCACCCAAGCTAGAGACAAAGATTTTTAAAAAATATATGGAAATCATCCTCTCTTCACTTTTAAATTGTTTGGTGATGGCACAAACTATCATGCTTTTCAGAAATGAGATATTGGTTCAAAGGTGCTGTTTTGGTACAAGGGGAAAGCAACCTGTCTGCCTTCTTTGTCCTTCCCTGCCATAACAATGCCCTCTGTGGATTATGGCATCTCTGCAGGGACTCCACTAGGTACTGAGTCTGCACAAACTACATCTTCAAGATCTTGGAAAGAGAAACACGGTTATAATGGTTTGATTTTACACATTCCCCTGCTTAATCTTGACATTGTCTTTTTTCTATGAGTTCTTTTGTGGGGGGCAGTATTTATTTGTGTATTGTCCTTATCATTACAGGGTACTCTCAAATGTTCGTTGAACTTTAGCACTTTGTTCCTATTTAAGATTGAAACTGAAAAAGTCGATTAGTGATGTTTTATGTGTGGCCTATGCTTGACGAATGGTGGCCTTCACTACAGAATGATTTTTGTTAAACTGTTTCATAAAAAGGACACCTAACTGTCTATTTGTATAGATACATATTTTTGAGCTACTCGGTTTACCTGGAGATGAAACATCTGTCCTTCTGCTTGTAAGGATGAGGCCTGGCTGCCAGCTTTCTGGAAGCCGAGCAGGGGGAGGGTCTTAGCAGGCTCCTGTTTCACAGAATCACTTGGATTTAATGCTGTGCCCACATTGCCAAGATCAGAGCCTCTCGGCACACCCTCCCCAAAAATCAGTCTCCTGTTTCTTCAGGGCTGAAAAAGAAGATACAGGTGTTGAAATAATTCTTCCATAGGCTTCTAACCAATCTTATGTTTTTGAGCACACATCCAGCCTGTTTTCGGAGGTATTTTCCATCTTTAATTCCTTATACATTTTGTGGTCCTGTGGTGGTAATTCCCTTGCTTTGGGACTCCCCTCCCCACCCCTGCACTGGTTTTGGTTTGTTATCTGGCCTGCTAAATCACTTGCTAATCACCAGACATTATTTCTGTCTTCTTTTATTTTTGTCCTGTGGGTTATAGCTTATTGCTATCCAATGGGGTTCAGACGGTAAACATCAGTGTCCCATCCGCTGCGTGAAGTAGAAATGTCCCCTGCTTATTTCTGTCACTCATTCCAGAAATAAAGTTCTCTTCCCAGGCATCAAATTGCCCTAAGTGTACTCTCGAGCCTTAGCTGGTGGAGTTCACAGAAAACAAACGGGGATGGGCTTGAAACAGGCATGTCTCAGAGTGAAACAGCAGAAGCTTTACACAGCTGAGATTTCAAAAACTGAGTAGGCAAAGGTGTTGAAGGGGGACAAGGGGCATCTGTCATACTCTCCACTGCTCTGCTGCTCAGGCCACCCCATTCCGGGCTGCACGGAAGTGAGCTGAGTCTTGCTGAGCTTGCTCTCCTCCAGACTTGACCCATTCAGAGCTTGTCCCCAAGACACTGGCCTTAGTAAGTATAATTAATAAGATGTTAATGATGAGAATTCCAATGACAACAACTAGATTATTATCATCAGACCTTGGAACAATTTCTTTTGGGGATGTTAATAACTAATATCAGAAAAGTGTCTCATTTTCAAATTAATTTGATGAACTCTTAGTAAAATAAATATCAACAGGCTTCTTCTTGGTGGGACTTCTCAGATTCTTCTAATATATTGATGTTAAAATGGAAATAAAAGTATATAAAAAAATGATAGAATAGCAGAGGTGAAAAAGATCACAAGGGCTATTTAGCCTAAAATCCTAACATTACAGTGATGTCACTCAGGTCTACTGTGGAAAGTTGACTTATCTGAGGAGGTGCAGCCTTAGACTAGGGATCCTGGACCCGTTTTTGAAAAATGTTGGTCCTAGAACCCATGACTCTTTAGAATTTATGTTTCCTGCCTTTGAGGAACCAATAAATGAAATACATATGGACTACTGAAGATGGATACATTTTTGTAATTGTTTATCTTTTTCTAAAATTTAGGAAATTAAAATACATAACATCAATTAAGAACGTGGGTTTTGTTCTGGAATAAAACAATCCTGGGTTTACTTTTGGGTTCCATTACTAAATACTTAATAACACCACACAAATCATTTAATCTTCTTGAATGCAAATTTTCTCTTCCAAAGTGAGAATAAAATCTATTTCATTAATTTGTTATTAAGATCACATGGAATAATGTGCAATAACTACTTACTTAGGTACTAAATCTAGCAAATAATGATAACTTAATACATTATATTTTTCACTAGCATTATTTTTATTAGTATTATTCATCAAATAATAAACAAAGAGTGCAAGTCAGATTATAATAAAGTTTTTTTTTATTTTGAGGATCAGTCCCTATTGCCTACACCAACAATAACTCAATACCTCCAAGATTTCTAGGTTTATCTTTACAGCTAAGCTTCTTGATAAAGGATGGACATAGTGTCTACATTTTTATGCTATTTATTTACTTTTCAATGAATCTGAAACAGCTCCTACTCCTCTTACTTCCCCAAAAGAGTATTTGCTAAGGTCATCCATGACCTTAACGTCGATAAACCCAGTAGACATTTTTCTCTTGCCATCTTACTTGACTTTTTAGCAGCATTCAAAAGCACTTGGCCTCTTCTGTCTGTCTGTGTGTTTTTTATTTCTTCCCCCGACCCTAGCCCCAAGCAGTCTGTCAGAATGCCGTGCAGTTTCAAATGTGGGTTATTCAGGAAAACGTAGGTATGGAATGAAATAGACTTAGGTTCATATCTCTCTACCTCTTCATTTGACAAAGGGCTACTAATCATCAACCATGTGTCAGACTCTGTGGTGGGCACCCAAATCTCTGTCCTTAGCCTCTTCTTTCCCAAGTTTACATCTCCAGTGTTCTAATTCATTCTAATGACTACACCTCCAGCCCAGACTTCACTCCCTGAGCTTCTCACCCATATACTCAACTGCTTCCTGGACATCCCCAGTTGGACATCTCCTAAACAACCTCAACATCAAACTGCTCAAATCAAAGTCATCATCTGTAAACATGCTCCCTTTGAAGGAATGGCGTCCACAAGCTCATGGAAACTCCATGTAAATCTGGGCATTTTCCATGACCCCGTCCCTTCCCCAGCATCCATCAAATGCAGCGCCAAATTATCCACTCTGTTACCTTGCAGCCTCAAAAACTGCATTCATTTATGTATTCATTTCACATTTATTCAATGACTTTTTGTTCCAGAACCTGTCCTAGATTCTGGAAAAATAAAAAAGGTAAACCCATGTTTCTCAAACTATCTGTGATGAAGGGCCATTTTTTTTTCTTTTAAAATTTTTAATCAGTCACAGAGAGATTTCTTTCTGTGAAGTGCAATAAAAATCAATTACTAGGTAAAGAAGATGAAAAAGGACACATGAAATGCAAGCCCCAGCTTTTTACTATTAGATTCAATAAAAACAGAATTACTCACCAAATTGCTATAGAAGTTTCTAAATGCTTCTCTCAATTTCTCTACCTGTCTTATTACAAACTGGTAAATATCACAAACTGGTGGCATCCATGGATCGCAATTAGATTGGCACTGAGCAAAAAGAGACTGATTGTTTTATAATTCTAAAAATATGTTATGCCATTCACTTGCTTACACCTAGGAATCAAAAAGTAGAAGAATATGTAAATAGAAATTTACAGGTATTCAGTTTCCCATTTCCTACTTTTAATCACTTTCAAGTGTTTGTACCTCCTTCCGGAACTTTCCACATATTTGCAAGCATATTATTTCTAAATAAAAATATAAACAGAATCATATCTTGCATATTCTCTTATAATTTGCTTTTGTATTTAATTAAACATATTTTGGGGTTGTCATTTTTATAAACATATGCATCCTTTTTCTTTTAAACTGCAGTATCATATTAGGTGAACCACATGAAATTGCTGATATTCAACCTCTTTTGGTTTACAAAATGGCAAGTTGAAATTGTGTAATGTTACATTTTATTATATAGCCATACTGTAACTGACTTAAGCAATCCTTCATTAATGGACATTGTGGTAGATTCCAGTAGTCTGTGTAAAATCTTTACAAACTTTGAAAGAATACTACTTCTGGTATGTTTAATGAAAATAATCAAAGAACATTTTTTTTCTCCCAAAAGTTTACCTTTTTTCTCAGAAACGAGAAACAAATAAAATGCATTTTAAAAAATGGTATGCTGTGCTTAGTTAGGTTGATTGTTAGAGTTAAGGAATCTGGGTCTCATTACTACTGAAAAGATATTATGGAGTTCTAAAGTACATTTAATAACAAACTGATAATTTTATATGTATAAATGCAAATGACTTCAAATGGTGGGGAAGTACTTGTAAAATTCATCACTATCAGCTCATTCAGAGAAAATACTAAAAATATCTCAGCAGGCACCAACTAAGTAGTAAATAATTAGCAATAAAGGTTATCTGTTAGCCTTAATGTTTATTTGCCATGAGTAAAATGGTCCAAAATAAATATCTGCAATAAAGACAAAATCTGATATTCCCTATTTAAAAACAACAGCTGGCAGATTATGTTTATACTAACAAAATGGAACAGGAAAATTTAATAAAGTATGTCTTCCAGACTACAAACCCAGATCTCAAGGCACTTTAGAAACCCTTGGCTAATCAGAACTGTATTGTTATTGTTACTATCTGTATTTAGCTAATTATTAATAAAGGAAAGGGGAGCAAAGGAAATTAGACAATGAGCTTAATAAACTCGGCAGCATAATCCTTTTCGCTTCACCAGGAAGCTACAGCTTCCACCAAAGGTGGAAGCTTCCACTGCAGTATTATTCCTGCAGTATTATTCCACCAATGGGGTTAACACTCCTCTATTCCCCCTCCGGTACGGGATTGCTGGGGGTGGGGAGTGCAGGCGGAGGTGCTGGCCCATAGAGGCCCATCTCTCCAACTAGAGGGTAGACTCATCAAAAGCCCAAGAAAATGTAGTAAATTGTTTAGTTCTTTTAGAAAAAGCACCTGGTCCATCCCAAACTCAAGCTAATATAATCCTAGGAGAAAAAATAAGTTCTCTCTCTTTTGCTCATAACCCACACTTGCCTCTTGCATTCACACATGCTCTCTCCATAGCCACGCGGCTTCAGCAGCTACGTGGCCAATGGCTGTGCAGACTCCGTACATAGGCTCCAGCAGGAGCCTAAGCAGATTACAGTTGCGAACACATGCTGGCCACAGCTGAGCACAGCCACAGATTACAGTTGAGAACACATGCTAACCTAGCCATATGCTAGACTGAACTGAGTTTTAATACGACACAGGATCTCTGGACATTGACTCTATTTCTGGCCCTATTTTCCATGGCAGGATGCAGGGAGATGGGACATAGGAAACCCAGGGGCAGCCTTCCACATGTATAAACCATTCTACCACCCCACAATCTCTTGTGCATGTTTCCTTGGGATTCTTTCTTTGATCTCATTAAAGAGCCTAACCTCCACTGTGGGGTGGGACAGAAAAAAAGAGTTCATTTTGAAATTGTTACACCTGCGCTAACTGTTTTTGGTCATCATCACTGCCAATCTTAGCCAGCTGTTGACTTCAGGGATAAAGGAGATGTCCTCACAGACTACATTGCCCCCATTGTTTGCATTTCAGTTTATTTAGGGCATTTAAAGATGTATTTTTTTAATAGTGTGGCTAGAATTGTTAGTCATATTTCTAATGAACAGAAGACAGCTGACTTATGAACAACAGCTTGGTTAAATGAAGACACTCAGTAACTATGATGTTATCCAGAGTAACCAAAATTATTTTAAGAATTGGAAGAAATTAAGTTGACTCAGGCAAATAAAGATGCTCTGGAATATTTTCTGCATTCAAGACATTATTGCTTAATGCTATGTGAGTACTTCTATGAATATTGAGATTCATGGGTTCCCTGAGTGAGTGGCTTCTTCTCCTCTTGCCTGGATTAGACTGTAAATGCAGCAGCATAGTGGTCCCCAATCTTTTTCTCCCCAGGGACTGGTTTCGTGAAAGGCAGTTTTTCCAAGGGCAGGGGCAGGGTGGTGAGTGGGGGAGGGAAACAAGGGGCACAGATCAGGCTGTAATGCCAGCAAAGCTTTACCCACTCCCCTGCTGAGCGCTCACCTCCTGCTGTGTGGCAGGGTTCCTAACAGGCCACCTAACAGGCCACTGACTGGTACGTGCTGTAGCCCAGAGTTTGGGGGCCCCTGCAGTAGCAGACTCACTTTCTTTCTCCCTTGATTACTGTGAAGAAGGAAGCTTCCAGATTGTGAGAAGATCTAGACAGAGGGCCATGTGACAAGGAACTGGAGTGTCTTCTAGGAACTGAAGGTGGCCTCTAAAAACTAACAGCAGCCTCTGGCCAACAGCCTGAAAGAAGCCAGAGCCCTCAATCATATGCTTGTGAAGGAATGAATGTTGCCAAAAGTCCGAGTGAGCTTGGAAGTGGATCCATCTCCAACTGATCCTCCAAGGTAGCATGAAATCTTGTAGGGGATTTGCTACAGGACTTTCAATATTACCATATATTCGGAAATAGGGGAACCAGAATATTTTTCAAAAATATTAATGATAATCAAATCTCTTCCTATAAAATACTTTCCCTAAATGACACTGAATATATACTTTCTCCATTTTGAAATTCATTTTTTCTGGGTGAAGCATTACTTTCTCCTTGAAAACCTCTTTGGTTGCTCCAAATTACACTTTGATGTCACTACCCTCTCTTGGGAGAATTTGGTGATCAAATGCCTGAAAAGGGCAGTCAGTGCCTCTGAGCAGCAGGGAAATTATTGAAGCAGACAGAGCTGAGACTCCCTAAGGCCATTCAAGTACACACAGAAGGAGGACACTGGGGATCGTTTTCAGAGGTTCACTTTCCATGCAGATATGCCAAGAGCAGCAAACTTTTTCTGTAAGGGCACAGATAGTAAATATTTTGGGCTTTGCAGGCCATATTGTCTTTGTTGCAACTATGTAGTTCTAACATGGAAGCTCGAAACAGTCACAGACAATATGTTCATGAATGAGCATACCTGTGTTCTGATAAAATTTTATCTATAAATGTAGAGAATGAGCCAGATTTGCCTTCAGCTATAGTTTATAGACCTTGAACTAAGCCATTAATTTCATAGAGTCTGAGTGATACATGTAACCTCAAGGTTTGTCCCCAAACACTTCATCTTATAGAAGAGGACAAAGCCTGAAGGAGGGAAAATTACTCTAACCTAAGCTCACACTACTAGTCAAGAAATAACTCCAAACTGGAAAGCAGATCTCCTAAAGCATAGACCAGTGAGTCGCCACTACATTGTGATGAATCTATGTTTGTTCTGATTTTCTTTTAAAAAAAGTTAACTCATTTTATTTTTCAACATCTCCTTTATGACAACTCTGAATGTTCAAATTTCTGTCTTTCGCTATAGGGATCAATATTTTCTAGACTACCCAGATGAAGATTGAAAAATGTACTTCAGTACTTTGATGTAGCTATTAAAACAAACTCCAAACCTCTTTCTTCAAATGGAAGCTAGGGTTTTAATTCTTTCAGGTTGCCCATTTCAATGATAATCTTTGAAAACAGAGCCTGCTTAGATAGTCATAGAGATTCATTTATCTGAACCTGTCGGCAAAATGATCACATGCCTTTGTCATGACTTTTTAGACTTTAATTACACATATACTAGACCTCTTGACATTGTTCCACTATTATTTATAATCTATCCAGTGTTTTAAAATTTTTTTCTCTGTGAGCTTCTGTTTAGTTAATGATTATTGACTTGTTTTCAAATCCATTGATCCTTTCTTCTGCAGTATGCATTCTTCTATTATGTCTAGTCAGTGTTTATTGTTTTCATTGTTGCTTTGCTTCTGTTTCTTTTCTCAGTTCAGATATTGAATGTTCCACTTATAGAATTTTGGCTTATTTTTTAAATAGATTCCCATTTCTTTGTTGAGAGTCCATATCCATTCACCTGCTCATTTAATCTCTGCTGTAAACCCTTAAATAATTTTAAGTAAGTATTGAAAAGTGTTTGCCTGCTACTGCCATGCTTCGGTGTACATTTTACATTTTAATTGTCAACAAGATCTTTTCTGTAGAGAAATAGTAGAATTTGAAGCATCCTACTGTTTCCTCCTGTTTTTCCTGGACACAGTGAGCTCTGCTCTGTGTCTGGCGACTGAGATGGAATGTCAAGTTGAGCTGCAGCCCAGCTTCGGATTTAATGAGGGTAAGTGCACTTTGGTCAACCCAACCTTCAACCAGTGTGTGACTGTGCTGCCTCCAAGGAGGGCCGAATCTCTTTCATTGTTATCATTTTGGTCCAAGAGGCAGCTGCCGCATGTTTTGCTCTTCAGAATCAACAGTGGGGGCCACTGTGTTCCCAGTGCAGTGGGAGTGTTCACGACCGCAGAGACTCCCTTGCGGCCTTGCCTCACTGCTGTCTACTTAGACAAGCTGGGCCGGATTGTGAATTACCAAGCTAAAGGTATTACTTAGATTTTTACCAAACTTGCAACTTCAAACCTCCTTTCCTTGACTACCACGACCAACAGCTTGACCTTGTCATTTGTCTTTCCTCAACCCTGCAAATTCCCTAGAAGATCTATCCTCTTGCCCACACCTCCACCTGGTATTTTCCCTCAGGAAAGAACCAGGGCTCCTTTCTCTTTTAGGAAGTGTCCCTCTCTTCTGAAATGAGTTCTCCTCGACTTTCTTGAATCCACCGTTCTTTGTCAGTCTCAAATACAGGTGTGATTTTGATCAAAGATTATTTTTTAGTGTTAATATCCCCTAACATCCTAATTTAAAATAAAACTCTCTGTATCCACTCCTACATTGTTCTCTCAACTGCCCTCATAGGCTGAAAGTTAATCATTCAGTCTAGTTTTCAATCAGACACATTTCCTGATGACATACAGCATCTGACTAATCTCACACATGCCTGTTGGTTTGTAGAACCAATGCGCTATAAAACTAGAGCACTGGATTTCCACTATTCCTGGTTTCATGTCTTTGTTCCTCCATTTCTTACTGTTTTCTATCTGACATCCTTCTTAGGGTAGGTTCTCCATAAGCAGAGCCTGTTGTTGACATGTATGTGCATATAATTGACGATGAGAAAGTTCTAAGGAGAAACCAGGTAAAGTGAGGGGAACGTGAGAGGAACGCTCAGGGGGCTGAGCAGGAATGAAGGTTCACAGGAGGTTTAAATTCAACATGACCCCCCAGGGATCTGACGCCTGAGTTGCATCAGAGGTTTTCTGTCCTTGAAGCAAAGGGATAGAGTGATACATAAATCCCAAGCCTCTCTAGGAAAAGGCAGCTTTAGTCTCCAAAGGACAATTTTGGGGGAAAGAGTGCAGGTATGAGTCATCAGTCAAAACCCCCCAGCCTCTGAGAGATGGATGCCGTAACAGGGCTGGTGAAGGGAACACCAGGGTACTGGGTGGAGAACAAATAGCATGCTGCTAATGTTTGCAATCTCCTTAAATTACATATTGCTTCTATATTAAATCGTCCAGGGAACGATCCAGAAACAGAAATAACCTCCACTGTAGAAAGGCTGTTAAAAGGCTGGCATACTAAAAATTAATTACCTAAGACACAGTTGTCTCCTCCTCCCTACAGGGGAAACTAACATGAGGGAAAAAAACAATAACAGAAACATTATCACTGCATCACATACAAAAATGCAAAGGGTGAGGTGTCTTCAACAGCAGTTGGTGAACAAAGAGAGAGGTCGGGGCATAGGTCCCATGTTTTATTGAGCGACTTTATCTATTTTATCATTGGGGGTCAAAAAGAATCTGACCAGTGGCCCATTTGGTCTGACTTGGGTTAAACTAAAGTGTCAAGTGTCTTCATGGATCATGACCCCTGTTGCCCATTTTTAGAATTCTTGCTCATAAAGAAGACAACCACCTTGAAGGACTTTTTAAAAATAAATCTTTGGTTTTTATTCATAATAGATTTTATTCTGCTTTCCTAAATATGTATGCATGTAGTCCAACAACAATTTCTTATTGAGCATTAATCACAGAGACTGAGACTCTGAAAAACAGTCCATCACATAGCTTCCCTTTGTTAAAGTCTGTGCCCAGTTCTGATGGAGGTCAAGGTTACAGAGTGGATTTTCTGTCTGGGAATATGAGCATGTAGTCTTTATAATAATAACACTAAGTAATAAAATTTTCTGGTTATGTGGTATAATTCTGTCCTTGGGATAAGCTTATAAATGAGTTTTCCTTAATTTTTCTGGAATAAATAGTCACATAGGCTGACTTTTCTAATACAGGTGAACGATTTGTTAATGCATTGTTGTCTTAGGTGTGTTCTGTGAAACGCTATATGACATGTCTCACGGGAAGATCTCGAAAGGTCTTTAAGGTCAGTTAAGTTATCCTCCCTCTGTATTATCACATTAAAGACACAGAAATATTTTAGAGCAAAGAAATCTGCTTAACTTTGGTTTATTTTAGTGTTGGTCAAATTATATGTTGACCATCTAGCTCTACTTGTATTAGTGTTACTTTTATTTTCTATGTCAATTAAAATTCCACATTTGTATGACACGTTTTGGGAAATGTTCCTCTAGACTCATACAGGCATTCAGCATAGGCGGAATCTAGGTGAGGTGAGAAAATGGAGTTGCTTACTTTTTTTTCTTTTCCCTCAGTATCCTCTGTACTCCTGCTCTTTCTCTCAGTGTATGGTGCTCTCATGATGGCCTAATCTCCCTGGAGGGAAGATGCAGATGATAAATCTACACTAATTTGTTTCTTGGGTATTGGAATGGACACTCAATTTCACTGAAAATCTGAATTCAAACAGCAGATCAGATATTGACTGGCCATGTAACTTTGGCCAAATTAACCTCGGTTCCCTCACAGAGTTAATGTGATGAGAAATGCACGGTTTAATTAATAAGTGCTTATTTGTTGGCAGTGGCTTTTTGGATATTGAAACTATGCACATTCAGGATATTTTATATGTATATAATTATTATACATGTACAAAATATACATGTTATATATATTATTGTATGTGCATATTTGTGACCTTGTTGCAAAATTATGTCAGGTAGTCTTACAATGAGATTATTTTCAAATATTAAATAATAAAGCTAGAAATCAGATTCAAGAAAGAATTAGGGCTAGATAGTAAAATGAAATCTGGAAGAATTAATATACAGATGTGCCTGCTGTATGGGTGAGCCTGCATGATTAATTGAATCATTACTACTCTTCAATGCTCTAGTCAAAAGATAATTCCCATAGCCAAAGTGGGGAAAATATGAATGTGGAGAAAAAGTTTAGAAGGAATTAAATGAGGTAAAGAAATACATATATTTTTTTAAAATTTTATTTTATTTACCTTTAGAGGGAAGGGAAGGAGAGTGGGAGAGAAATAGCAATGTATGGTTGCCTCTCATGTGCCCCCTGTTGGGAACTGGCCTGCAACCCAGGCATGTGCCCTGACTGGGGATCGAACCGCAGTTGTTTGGTTTGCAGGCCCACACTGAATCCACTGAGCTATATAAGCCAGGGCAAGAAATCTCTTTAAAAAGCAAAAGAAATCTTTTGCTTTATGGACAAAAAAAGGTGGTTTAAATCTGATTTCTTAAAATTCTAAATTTATTGGTAACATAAAACAAATGAAAGGGTTTGTTATGTAGAAGTCTATCAAACATTTTATAATTCAGTCAGAGAGGCTGTCAAGCCCCTGGCTTGATCTACTGGCCACCACTAAAGATTTTGTCACTCAGTGGAAAGGCTCATGGAACATAATCAGCTTTTATTTTGTGAGCCATTCAAAAAGCAAACATGGAAAACATAATTGGCCTTCATCTCTTGAAAGCATAAAGATATTTATGCAAGTATTGCCTGAGATAATGCTTTCCATCTTTAACACAATATTTAAGTAAAAAATCAACTTCAAAAAATGGTTTACTCCATTCGCTTCTTATATAACACTGAATATATTAAAATTATTTTTAGATTTTTTAACTTGTGACTATTTATCCATCTTGTGACCCGAAACCTCCCAGAGGGAAACACCCTGACTTCTCTCTTTGCCGTATTGTCTTCTAACACACGTGCCTCTCATAACTAAGTATGAAGTGAATAAGTGACTGAAAACCTATTATCTAACAAATACCTGGTTAGCAGAAACTCTCACAAGGAACATTAAAAAGCATCAAATACAAGTGAATTAAAACATAAAAGTGATACTGAGTGAAAAGAATCAGACTAAAACACACCGTTACTATCTGACTATGGAACATGCTGGTACACAGGCAAACCCATGGTATCAGAAGTCAGGATACTGCTAACTCTTGGAGAGAGGAGTCTCCGGACGGAAACATTATGGGTTTCTGGGATACTGGAAATATTCTGCTTCATGATCAGGTGCTGGCTATTCAGGTGTCCTCAAGTTTATATAAAATTGCATATTTTTTGTCATTTTAATTACATATTTTTATGGAACCCCCATAAGTACACATGCAATTAAATGTGGTTATTTTCCACAGTTAATCTGTCCCATGTCAATTTAATTCTTAGACCGGCCAGAAGAACCTAGAGGGTAGAGGAAGACTTCTTCCTCCTCGATACTATAAAGCCATGAAAAGACATGGAGCAAGTTTACATGCATATTACAAATTGAAAGAGGCCAATCTGGAAAGGTTACATCCTGTATGATGATTCCAACTACATGACATTCCAGAAGAGGAAAAACTATGGACATGGTCAAAGGATCAGTGGCTGCCAGGAACTAGGGGGAGCGATGACTAGGTAGAGCACAGAGAATTTTTAGGACAATGAATGTACTGTACTAAGAGTGAAACCAGTATGGACTCTGGGTGAATGCAATATGTCAGCGTAGGTTTATCGACTGTGACAAAAGTACCACTGTGGTGGGTCACGTGGATGTGGGTGAACAAGGAGCCACATCCTAAGCTTGACAAGCTCAGGGGAGGTGTACATGGTGGGCCTTACAAAGTCAGAGATGGAAAGTAACCACATAGGGTGGTGTTGAAATTAAAAAACTTCCCACTGAAAGCGAGTCATGTCCTAGGCCAGTATCATTATTGACAAAGGTCAATGTTTACCTTAACTGAGCCTGTCGACTGTCTTTCTGCATCTACGATAACATACCTTTGAAATGTCAGAGTAATCCCTTTCTCCTGACCCCTCAAGGCAAAATCTCCCCTCAGATCAAGAGAACACAGAACCCCTGATTGTTATTTTGTTCCCTGAATACCATCTCTATGTGCTGTGGATGTTAATTGTTAACTATGCTTTACCCCCCAATGTAAAAGAAGTGTGTGTCTATCTGTTTTACTTTTCACGCAATATCAGAGACTTTCCCGCTTTGCTTTCTGCCATCGCCCTAATCTATCATCAGTGGATTTCATGTAAACCCCATGTGTCTTCCCCTTTGATTCTGATGTATACATTAAGTAGCAAAACTGTCATTTTTCTGGATCATTTTATCAATCCTTTGAGATTTTGCTTCCTGGCAATGACAGTCATTTGGGCTCAAATAACTCTCATAAAAAGTACACAGGTTTGGATGTTTCTTCTGTTGATATGGATAATGAGGGAGGCTATGCATGGGTGGTGCAGGGATAAATGAAAAGTCTCTGCATCTTCCTCTTAATTTTGTTGTGAACCTAATACTGCTCTTAAAAAAAAAAACTTTGGTTTTGGCTGGTGTAGCTCAGTGGATTGAGCACAGGCCTGTGAACCAAACAACCGTGGTTCGATTCCCAGTCAGGGCACATGCCTGGGTTGCAGGCCAGTTCCCAGCAGGGGATGCATGAGAGGCAACCATACATCGCCATTTCTCTTCCTCTCTCCTTCCCTTCCCCTCTAAAGATAAATAAGTAAAATCTTTAAAAAAATTTTTGGGTTCCAACATATTAACATCTGTGTGTATTTAATAATAAAATAATTTGTATGTTCTTGACTAATATCTTTAAACTCATCATGGTTAGTATCTCACCTGACTGACACTTAAGGAGAAACAGACAAAGTTTTTCTATTGCACTGCCTAGCTTGAACAGTTTTATAGTGGAAGGGGAGCAGAATTTGAATTCCAAAATATGTCTCATTGGCAGAAGGATTGTCTCGAGCTGGTTATTTTTAAGAAACAGTAGACACAGGAGAGGCTCTGACAGCCCAGCAGAAGTTGTTACCCTTATGTAAGATAAATTTATACTAATAAGGCAATCTCCATTTGTAAGGGTGTCTCCCTCTCTGTCCCAGGATGAGGGCAACTGTATCTCCAGAAACTCTTATTGATGGAGAAGTCCAGGACTTAGAATTGCAGATCAACTGTGCTTCTGTTACTGGTTATTGTGCTTTTCTTGGGAACCTCCCATTCTCCAGACACCCCAACACATTTTGTCATTAGCTGAAAATGAAGTTTCCCTTGTGGAGATCCTTCATGAGACAGGGTAGACAAGATTTAGTTACCTTCAAAGAACAACATAAACAAGCCAAAAAGCAGAGACAGACTCATAGATACCGACAATGGACTAAGTGGGGTTGGGAGGCTGGGTGAAAATGGCGCAGGGAATGAGAAATGCAGATTGCTGCTTATAAAATAGTCATGGGGGTGTAGAGCACAGCATAGGAAATACAGTCAATAATAGTGTAATAATGATGCATGGTGCCAGGGAGGTCCTGGAAATACCTGGGGCAAAGGAAATACCTTTGCAAGGTATATGGCTATCTCACCACTGTGCTGCACACCTGAAACTGATACAAAATAACACTGAACGGCAATTGTAATTGAAAACAATAATTTTTAAAAAATTAAAAAGAAGTTAAAAACTTTTATGATGGAGTAGAATCAAACACAAAGCACAGTTAAGGCATCCTAAAGAAGGATGGGATACCCTGGCAGGGTGGCTTATTTGGATGGAATACTATCCTGTCCCCCACAAGGTATGGGTTCGATTCCCAGTCAGGGTGCCCGCCTCAGTTGCAGGTTTGACCTGCATATCAAACCTGAGTTGCTGGTCGGGGTGCATATAGGAAGCAAGTGAATGATGTTTCACTTTCACCTCAATGTCTCTCTCCCTTTCCCTTCCTCTCTCCCTAAAATCAATAATAAAAACTAGTGTGGACAACAGCGTGGTGATTGCAGTGGGGGAGCGGGTGGGCAGAGGGGCAGCTAAGGGGGATAAACAGTAATGGAAAAATACAATAAAATGTTTTTAAATAATAATAATAATAAATATATTCTTGAGTGAGGATTAAAAAAATGAGAGGGAGGATGAGCGGCTGATGAGGAACGCTGAGGACCAATATCCAGTGGCATCTCCGCACAAGTTTTCAAGCTGGGGCAGCCCTTACTTTCAATTGTATTTTGTTCGCTGTGGTGTCACACAAGTTGCATGTGGTCTTTAGTAAAGATTCATATATTCACAGATGTCCTTTTTGTGTAATATTTGGCGAAAATCAAAGGAAACAAGCAGAATACCATGTCTTGGTGAATGACTGAGAGAAAAGAAAAACATTGTAATGCAGACAGGCCGTTCGCAGAAAAGAAGGGCAATGAGTGAATACGAGGGTGTGGGGAATTTGCAGAACTCTGTGGAGAGCGCCTTCCTTTCACAGAACCAGGGGTAAGGCAGTGCAAACCAATTTTCTTTAAATATCAAAGGCCTGCATGACCCTTGATACCTTCGTCACAATGTAACCAGGGGGTAGAATAAAAAGTAGGAGCAAATGACCTCTAAGGCCTCATCCAACTCTGAAATACTTTGATTCTCAGAGGAGCGTGTGACTGTTTTTGCAATATATCAAAGACTTGCCAGTGTCACTGTGGTTTGGGCCAATTACCACATTTATTTATGGTTTGGGAACTTCATTTAGGGCTTGAGGTACAAGACTAAAATAACTCAAGTTCAAAGAAATAACAGTGACATTGACATTTCACACTGATCAGCAAGTCTTCCAGGGAGGTACAGAATGGCAACATTTATAAGCCACAGTGCCTGCTAGTCAAGTGGAGTAAAAAAGAGATTAGCAGAGAAAACACTCCCTTAAAGCCTCATTACAGAGTAAATCAAACCTGAGCTGCTGGCCCAACGTTGCTGTCACATCAGGAGAGACCAAACCACTAAAAATGGCAATTCGGTCAAGCCTTTATTGTGTCTTCGGGGTAAAACGGGGGAGAAGGCGTAAAGACCGAACCAAATCATTTTGCAATTTCTTTTCAAAAGTGGAGGCCCTAGCCCTGACTGGTGTGGCTCAGTGGATTGGGCGTCATCCTGTAAACTGAAAGGGTGCCAGTTTGATTCCCTCTCAGGCCACATGCCTGGGTCGGGGGCTGAGTCCCAGGCTGTTCTAGAATGATTCACTCACACATTGATGTTTCTCTCTCTCTTTTTCTTCTTCCCTTCCCCATTTTCTAAAAACAAATAAATAAAATCTTTTTTAAAAAGAGTAGAGGCCCTGGATAACTGCTAGCTTTTCGAGTGGATTACCCAAGACAGTTTGTAGTTAATTATCAAAGAGAAAAATCAATGCCTGCTTATTAACTCTGGGCAACATTTTAAGCATTGCCATAAAACTCTGAGTCTGGTTAGCTTAACCACAACAGTTCAGCAATAAGCAGATTTGGCCAGTGTCATGCTTGTGTACTCTGCTTGTGCTGAGGTTTTTCAGACAGCAGAGAGAAGTGCTATATTAGTCATGATGATAATTTAAATGGTAGAGGGACTTCTGAGTTCTGATGCTTTGATGTATCAATAATGCCCTGAAGAACATCATTCTGTGACTATGAAAAAGCCTGACCGGGTTCAGTAAGATTATACTGAGTTTTTGGAAAGGAAAGTGCATATTTGTCAATAGAATCATGGCTTGAACTCCAGAGGAGTGACACCGATTGAAAACCAGTAGGAAGCATGCACTATGCTAGACATATTTCAACTTGGAGAAGGTAAACCCCTTGCTTATAGATCTGGCAACAGAGCTATGGAGCTAGAATTCAAACCCACCTGCTACTTTTGTATTCTAAGCTATATAATGTTACAAGGTAGAAAGAAATGCATGTGACTGAGGGTTAGGGTATTCAGCTTCTCATTCTCGCTTTGCCACTAACTAGCAGTGTGACATTCAGTGGGCCGCTTCGCCTCTCTGGCTCACGTTTTTCTCATCTGTAAAACGAAGATGAACTTTGTGACTTCCCTTCTGTGTGACAAAGTTTAAAATTAACTTCTGTCTTTCATGACCTCTACATCATAGTGTAGAATTCCATTCTGAGTAATCGGAGACGACATTTCCTGGGGTCCAGAGGCCTAAGGCTTACGCAATCAGTCATCTGAGTCTTGCAGAAACACTCCTATCCCTCTTTTTCCAACTTTCAATGCCCCATTGGACTCATTTCATTTGAAGGAGTGTTCCCACTGAGCTCTGTGTGAAAAGAAATTGCCATCATATGAATATTTACCCATCCACATTAAACTAGACATGAAAATATTCAAACTATTCCACTCATTCTATTAATATTTCGGTCTCACGGACATGGAGGAATCACTGACTCGTGGTCCCTTTCCCAGCTGGGCTCCACATAAAGAACTGGAACAGTGTGTACATACATTTCACGTACTAATTGCATAGCTCCATGTTCCAAGATCACTCTGACCCTCTGCAGAGCAAGTTGCAATATAATAAAAGGTTTCTGTGTGAGAGAGGCTGGTGTGATTTCTCAAGATCCAAAAAAAATGTATTAGAATCATTTTAATTGCAAGAGATGGAGAAGCAACTTCCAATTGCCTCAGAAGGGAGTGTGGAGATGCATAGATGTTTTAGCTCCTAGATATGAAAAGTTACCTGATGTTCGATTGACTTTGTGCAAATTACTCTTTTTGTCCAGTTTTCTATGCATTATCCACCATTCTCCAGCTTTCTCCCTGATGCTGGAAGCTGATTTCTGTTAATTGCCTCACTGATTCTCTTGCTAGCTTGCTTCCAGTTCGGTGAGGACAAAAGAGTGACTAGCCAGAGATTGGAGAGCCGGGTGAGAAAAATATCAGAGCATTTCTTTTCTGCTCAGGTTATCAGTTAGGGCTGACGTCTGTCTCTCTGCTACAAATAGCCCCACTAGGTACTCTCCAGTCTTTCGGCTTTTCCTGAGCTGGAACAACACGATTCCTACCCCCTGTCCCTTCATCTCCAGACATGGTGACAACTTTTGATTGTTCCTAATTTTCAGTGCCTCATCCTTCTTTATTGATCCCCTTATTTTTTTATCACTCTTCTATAAAGAATTATTCCATGAAAATATTTTCATATGAACCATCCAGAGGGAATTCTGCTTCCTCCTGGGACCTGACCCACTGAGGACCATAAACTAAGGGCTCTTTGATCTAGAGTTCAAGCCTTGTTATCAAAACAGACTCTTTGTTTCTCAGCTTTAGGCGCCACCATCTTAATTCATTGTTAGGCTTCACGAGGTAGCAAGGTGGCTACTAGTAACTCCAAACTTGGAGCCCGCTATTTTCGAGTCTATTTTTTATTTCTTTCTCAGAAACTTGAACAGAAATCTTGAAATAGCACTCATCAGCCTAAGTTGAGGCATATGCCCAAACCTCAACCAAACTTTGTGGCCAGTGCAATGGAACATCATAACCAGGCAGGCGAAAATCCCAAATTCCATCCACCCCACACACCCAGGAGCATGGAGTGGAGCCAACACCAGCCACAGTCCTCGGATGGAGAGTGGGAGCAACGTGGTTCTCCAGAGTGATTTCTGTGTAGTATTTGCAAAAGAAGGAAAAGTATACCCTGATGGCCACAATTCATGAATACTCACACAAAATTCACTTAGTTGGGACCATGAAGGCTGAGCCTGGAAAGAAGCTGCATCTCCCTCTTGTAGCCTACCCCACTCCTCCTTTCCCGGCCCCGCTCCATCTTCGTTTTTCCTTCTGTCTCTGGGGCCTCTCTATACAGCTGGGGTGCCATGGCTGGATCACTGCTTCCATTTATGAAACATTTTGATAACCCCATTTTTATATGATGTTAGTAAAATTATGTCAGTTTTAAGTGTGTGTTTTTGTATTTAATGTCTTTTAAAATTAACATACTCTCAGAATAATGTCCAAGGAACTTAGCATGGCTCGGAGAACACTACTAAACCTGGTCCCCCCTCCCTCAATAGTTCATTTTCAATTAGGATGTCCTCATCTCTCCACATGAAGTTTCATTAATCTGCTTAAGTTTCTGGGACATACTAAGGTGTTTCACAACACAGTTGATCAGAGCTTTCTCCTCGTGGATGTTGCAGTTGCTGCTACTTCTGCTTGGAATATTCTTCTCCCCATCTTCGTAGGCTGATTCCTTTTCACCATTCAGGTCTCAGCCCAAATGTCATCTCTTATCTGAGACCATCTTGTGCTCCCATTTACTTCATTTATGGTCCTCTTGTAGAACTTATCTTTATTGAAAATTATTTTATTCATTTATTTTTCAGTCTCTCACCATATTGTCTGCTACTCTTGTCTGACACATGGTAGGCACTCAGTAAATATCGGCTGGATAAATAACCATGGTAATAAAGTAACCAAAAGTAATAGCCCCTGTTTCTTAAAAAGGAATGATAGAATTTTGGATCCAAGAGGGAAGAACATTAGGGGAAGATCTCTTAATGTCCTACAAATTTACATGTTTATAGATACATTGTTGAAATTGGCAAGTAAATAACATTTTAGAAATGGAAATAGATAGAAATATAGTTGTTGGAGTATAAGACTGGTTTGCTAAGGTGTTTTCTTTCTTTTGGATCAGGTAAGGAAAGAGAACAATGGAAGTATAAAACAAGTGAATAGGGTAGAAACATAATTGTTGAAGCCGTATTGGAAAAAGCACTGTTCTAGTTTTTTAAATTACTCCTCACCTATGGATACATTTATTGATTTTAGAAAGAGAGGAAGAAGGAGAGAGAAAGAGCTAGAGAGAGAAAGAGAGAGAGAGGCATCGACATGAGAGGGAAACATCAAGCAGTTGCCTCCCCTGGGCATCTTGACTGGGGACCATATCTGCAACTGGGGTACATGCCCCAACAAGGAATTGAACCAGTGACCTTTCAGTGCGTGGGCCAATGCCCTAACCAACAAACCACACCAGCCAGGGCACCGCTGTTGTTCATAATAGACATAGCGTTTGGTGAGTGGAGTGGTTCAACAATGAGCCACAGAATGACTGTTGCAGACCACCTGTTTCCAGATTCCCATGTTTCTACTTCTCTTCCCCCCCACCCCACCCCATCCCCAGTGAGGAAGATACCATCGAAGATCTGAGACTGATAATGACTGTGGAATGAATGGGGGTATACATAAGAACAGAGGGCCGGCATAAATGCAGTGTTTTAATGAATGCCACATTGCTGCATCAACAGCACGTGGTAACGCACAGCTGAAATCCCAGGTCAGCACGACACTGATCAGGCTGAGTTGGGACGCATGGAATTCTGGAGCCTTCACGTCTGCTTGGTAAATCAGGAACCTTTCTTTGTTGTTGGTCTGAGCCTCAGTTTTCTCATGGTGAAAATGGTGGAGGTATGATTCACATAGCAGCCTGATATCAAGCATAAAATATACATTTAATATGATTATGAGGAACTAACATTATAACCCACGTAAATGGCTTAACACATTGTATGATATGGACAGTAAGCTCTCAGTCTTTGTTGGCTTCTACTAATAGTGTCATCATAACTACATGCCTCACTCTAGGAATTGAAGGAAGTTATTTATGTCCATTTTCAGAGCCTAATGTAAATCAAGTGAAAATTCCTCCAACTTTAGGACTTTTTCCTAAGTGCATTATTCCTATCCTGCCTCCTTTATTATTAAATAAATAAATAAATAAATGAAGATTTAGTAATAAGTACAAACATTGCTAGCATTTAAAGCTATGTATATTATGAGTTTATCTCTTTGAAATTTAGTTTCATTATTTTCAAATTAGAAAATAGGAAATACCAGTCTATCTGGGTTATTAAAATGATTAAATGGAATTGTGACTATAAAGGAAACTTCGCAGAGCAGATACACTGAGCACTCAGTAAACCGTCATTTCTACTATAGTATCATATATTAACTTTTAACTTTCAGTTCACATATTAAGAATAACTTTTTAGTAGTTCTGACAAATTTTGTTAGCTCTGTTATATGTGCATGAGGAAACGGAGACTCAGAAATTAAAGATTCACTTAGGTAAAAGCTAGAAAACAGGAACCATGTGTCTCAGGTTTCCTTATGTCAGTACCCTTCCTCTTCCCGTCACACCAAGTCACTTCTGATTTGCGGTTTTTATTTAAGTCTCTGCACAGTAAGGAAGATGAATCTATTACTTGACTAGGACTTCGCTAGAGGGCCCAAGGAAAGGAGAAAGTCTACAAGCAGCGCTAATATAACTCATATAAGTTCCCTGAGCTACAAACCTGTTCAGTCTAAATGTACTCAGAAGAGAAAAATTCTGCAAAAGCCAAGAGGAAAGGAAACCTCTAAAGAGTGGTCCTTCGTCCATTTGCCATTTCTGAATGCAAATGTTTCAGTTCTTAAGACGGGTAAAACATGATTCCCTTTGCCACGTGGATATACTGGGTCTCTGAATTCCTAATCCAAAGGGTGGTGGCAACCCCTTCTGGAAGACCTTGACATACGGTCATATTTTACATTAGCTAGAGCTGATCCTTTGACGCTGAAGGA
>PVKM010021533.1:0-22504 GCA_004027735.1 Carollia perspicillata | reverse complement strand
GCTTACATATTGATGGCCGAATCTTTTTTTAAGTGTGTTTTTATTTGTTGACTTTAGAGCAAGTGAAGAAGGGGGAGAGGTAGAGAGAGATAGAGACAGAGAAAGGAAAACAGAGAAACAATGATTTCTTGTTCCATTATGTATGCATTAATTGGTTGATTCTTGTATATGCCCTGACCAGGAATCCAATCCAAAACCTTGGTGTCTGGGATGATGTTTTAACCAACTGAGCTACCTGCCCAGGGCTAGTCAATTGAGCTTTGACAAAGGAAAGAAGGCAGGACAATGGGGCAGAAATTGTCCTTTCAGCAAATGGTGCTGGAACTATATATCCACAAACAGTGAATCTTGACACAGAACTTACAAAACTTAACTCAAAAAGGATCATAGACCTAAATGTAAACTGAAAAACTATAACATTTCTAGAAGATAACAGTAGAAAGTCTAATTAACCTCGGGTATGGTGATTATTTTTAGATACAGCAACAAAGGCACTATTCACGAAAGGAATAATTGATCGCCTGAACTTTATTTAAATTAAAAACCTCTGCTCTGTAGAACACAATGCCCAGAAAACAAGAAGACACACAAGGGCCTGGGAGAAAATATTTGCAAAAGACATATCTGATAAAGGATGGTTATTAAAACTATGCAAAGAACTTTCAAAACTCAACCATAAGAAATCAAACAAAAAAACACAAGTAAAAAACAGGCCACAGATCTTGTTACCAAACAGCAGTTGGGGTTCTTCGACCCTCCGTCACCCTGTAGGCAAAATTCCGGAGGCAAAGTTTGGTGAAAAAGGAAAGAAGTCTTTATTGAAAAGCTTCACAACTTTGGAATAACGGCTGTCCACGTGCATTAGTCACTGAAGCCTACCAATTAAGGCTAAACTCTTTCACATCTGAGATCTCTTATCATTCCCTGTTAGTTTTCAATTAGCTTATTTCTATAGGGTTAGTTTACAAAGTAAGACAACATAAGATACTAACGCTACATAATCTTGGAAGAACGGCAGGCTTCTGTCTCACTGCTTGTCCCGTGTAGAACACCCAAAGAAGAGTAACCCTGCCACCCTCTGCCAGGCCAGCCCAATCCTAGGCTGCACCTGGGGCTTCTTCGCATCCAAGATACCATCTGTTGGGCAATGCAGGCAGCTGCCGCGTGATCATCCAGGCATCCTCCAGGAAGAAGAGACCAAGAGCCCTCCTCTCATTTCAAATCTTCTCACCCATAATTCCATGTGCTCTTCGGATGCATTCAGCTTCTCAACCAACCCCATCCTAGACTCCTGATGCATGCTTTGGGCAACCACTTCCTACGACCCCTCCCTACTGCACCGCAGTGCTGTGGTCAGATCTCTCTGCATCAATCTGAACAGGTGCTTCGCCAAATATATATGTTTACATGTCATACGAAAATATATTTAACATCATTCTGTCATTAGGAATTTAAAATAGCAAGGAAATGCCACTCTACACGTATAAGAATGGCCAAAATCTGGAATACTGAAAACACTAAATGCTAATAAGGACATAGACCAACAAGAACTCTTATGTACTGCTGGTGGGAATGTGAAATGGTGTAGCTTCTTTGGAAGACAATGTGGTGGTCTATCACAAAATTATACATACCCTACCATATGATCTGGCATTGCACTCCTTGGCGATTATTCAAATGAGTTGAAACTTATGTCCACACAAAAGCCTACACATGAAAATTTATAGCAACTTTATTTGTAGTTGCCAAAGTTCAAAAATACCAAGATGCCCTTCAGTAGGTGAATGAATAAAAAATGTTGTTGCATTCAAAGAAACATTACTCAGGGCTAAAAATAAATGAGCATGTAAACCATAAAAAGACATGGAAGAAAATTAAATGCATATCACTGGGTGAGAGAAGTCAATCTGAAAGGGATACATCCTGTACAATTCAAACGATACCACGTTCTGGAACAGGTAAAACTACAGAAAGAGTGAAATGATCAGTGACTGCCCATGGTTAGGGAGAAAGGAGAGATGAACAGGCTGAGCACAGAGGACTTTTAGGGCAGAGAATCTATTCTGCATGAGACTACAAAGGTGAATACATGTCATTTTACATATGAAAACATGTGCATGTACACCCCCGAGAGTGGACTGTAATGCAAACTACAGACCTTGGTCGGTTGTAACAAATGTACCTCTGTGTTGTGGTTATGTCTACATTGGGGGCTGTTGAGGGCATGAGAGGCAGGGGGTACATAGGGACTCTTAATTTCCGCTTTGTTTTGCTGTATGTCTAAACCTGTTTCTTAACATGAAGTTTATTAATTAAAAAGTATGCCATCCCACCATGCAGCTACACTGAATCTTAGTAATATTTAACGGACTGCATCAATATGAGCATGCACAAGGCAAACTCCATTCTGGAAATTTCTCGTCACGGTGCGTAAGAACCCCATCTTTCCCATTTTCGTGGGAGGGTCATCACATGCTCAAGAGTGCTTTTAGTTCTTCTGAGCCAATGAGAGCTTTAGAAATTAACATGAATAAAAGTATCCCCACTATGAAAATGAAAACAAATGATTATTCAAAGCATAGGTAAATTTTGTCAAATTTAGGACAATATTACAACTATTATATTTAACTTTTTTTAAAAGAAATCATCAAAAAGGGTATGTTTTTATTACTGTATCAAAATATTATTCCAGAATACTGACAGTCATTTCTTACCATGTATATCAATAGTCAAGTAATTTTATTTTGCTTTTATTTATTTTATTTTTTTAAGATTTTATTTATTTATTTTTAGAGAGAGGAGGAGAGAGGGGGAGAGAGAGGAGAGAAACATCAATGTGTGGTAGCCTCTGGTGCGACCCTCACTGGGGACCTGGCCCACGGCCCAGGCATGTGCCCTAGCTGGGAATCAAACTTGGGACCCTTTGGTTCGCGGGCCAGCACTCAATCCATTGAACCACACCAGCCAGGGCATACAAGTGATTTTAGATAAAATACAAATATATTGAAGTTATACCCAGTGTTTCTGAAAGTATAGCTTCATATAACTAGTGTCTCTCTATGAAGAGTTGGAGTAATTACTTAGTAAGACACTCTCCTCATCACTTCATGTATAATCCTTATAATTGTCTTCCTTTTCTCCTCCCCACCCTGTATGAGGCACACCCCCCTCAGCTTCCTATTTTAGAGATTTTTTGTTATTTCAAAATATATGCAAACACACTGGTTATATCATTCTTCTAAGTATGAACAATGCATTTCATTTTCTATTTCTAATATTAATTCACTGTAACGCTGGAAAGTTAAATTTTGTTTCTTTTGTATTCTTATACTTTCAGATTTATTTTTAAATTCAGGCAGTGCCACATAAACCACTAAGCGATAAAGAGAAATGAAAGATACCTCTAAATGTAAGACCAATGGAAAGAATATTTGCCAGCGTCTTTCTTTGTGCTTGAGGTTAATAGTAATCACTGGTTCGGTCACTTCATATACGATGCATACAAGCCTCCGGAGACCTCGGTTAATAGAAAATCTGTATTAGACCTTCCCTGCATGTTCAGAGAAGTGTTGGGCTTTCCTTCTGAATACAAATTCTGATCAAAAGAGTGAACATAGTTTAGTATTTCTCTTCAAGACTATCTCCTGCATAATCTTATTTTAAAACGGGTCGTGGCAACAGCTAGCTAATAAAAATTAATGAATTGTTCGGTCATGAGTTTTAACCGCAGTACGTAAAAATAAAAATTGAGTGGTACATTGAAAAGTCCTGTAGAAGCGACATTATTGAAATGCATAAGTGTACCGTAACTAAATTTCAATTTTCACTGTGACTGCTTTTGTGCTAAAAAGCAGAGCCAGCTATTCGACCCGATGTTTAAATAAAGTTACTGATCTTACCTTTAAAACCTGAAAACTCTGCCATATTCTGTGAGCTTTATGAAACTTCAATATCACACTTTACAAGTCAGCAATGTTAGCACTTTTGTTTAAAAATAATCAAAATAAGAAATTTTTCATTACCAAGTGCACATACAAAGGTAAATAAATAAGGAATATGAATTTCATTAAATAATAGTATTCTCAGTTGAACCCCAAACAAATAGCTTCTAGACTTCCTTCTGCCTGTCTCAATGGTGAAGGAGGCTAGACCTATACAACCTCCCAAGAATTCCATTGCATCCCTTTAAACTAAGTATTGATCCAATGATTTTTACACATCTAAAGTTCAAAAGCACACCTATATTTGAGAAGAGCAGAAACTTATAGGTTTATAAGATGCTGTGTATAAATTACAAATCTTTCAGACTTACATCTTGAAACCTAATTCATTTAATATTAAAATGTTACTAAATTTTATTTCTTTCTAACTATGAATGTTTGAAGAAAGATGTTACAAAATAGAACTTTATGATTTCAATGTGAACAGTTACTACATTTGCAACATATTATGTTTAAGAATTATCTTGTCCATGGAAATTAAGTTTTTAATGAAAACTCACTGGTGTGTTCTTTCCATGTTCCCATGTAATAAGAGTTACATGAGTACTGTTCCAGCATGAGAAAGTAATTCATCATTTCACCAAATTTTTGTGAATTACAAATTACAATTTTTGATTTAAAGGGACTCTCAATATAAACTCTGATTAGAATGTAGGGCTAAAAAACAATGTTAGAAAAAGAACAAGATTCAAGTCACATATTAGAAAGATAATCATAAATTATATACTAAAATGAAGCCAAAAATTATACTGCATCTTGTTTCATTACATCTCTTCAATATCTTAACAAAAGTGCCTATTAGGAAATGACCTGTCACTTGGATATAGTGATTTTTATTCAATGTGTATTGTTAGATGTACTTTATGTATCACCCACATGTATTTCTTTTTTGTATGTATGTAGATATTTAGATAGAAAATAGATTTCTATTTCACAATAGGTTTTGTTTAATTAAAAAATTCAAGCCTGCATAGTAAAAAAAAAATATTTTGTCAAGTACATTGGGTAGGCTACAGGCTAAGCTCCTGTAACAAATAAACAACAAAATACAGTCGCTTAAATATAAACTTACTTGTACTTATGTAACATCCCCGAATGAGATTCCTAGCTTTGAGGGGATGATGTTGGGCTGTCATCCTCAAAACCAAACTCCCAAATTTGTTCTCGTTATCACTGTTTCCCAGACAGTGTGAAAGGAAAATACAGTCAAGAGCAAGTGGCTTTGGCGGTGAGGAGACGACCCAGAAATAATTCGTATCATTACCATTTGCATCCCATTGCCCAGTGTCAGTTACTTGGCTTCACTGAACTAGTAGGGGACAGAATTGTTATCATCTTTAGATGGATGTCAGTGTGTGCACATACAATTTGGCATCTAAAAATAGGGGTGCATGGAATGTGGGAGCAGTGACTAATTCCTGTTACATTTTGTTTCACTAGCCTTTCAGATATTCATACGCTCTCTCTTCCTCACAAAGAACACAACCTACTCTGTCACTAATCCTTTCCTATTGTCACATCCAGGTTTATCCCAAGGTTTTCTGGGCTATGCGAGTTCATGCCATCGGGCTCGTCGTGGCCATTTTTCTCTTACTTCCACCAGACTGGAAAACCCAAGAAGCATGTAAGAACCAGTATTAATGTGTTAATGGGAATTCACACACACTGCTGATTGCACTAGACTGGAACGACAGTGTGAGTAATTTGGCATTATTTAATTAAAGTAGTCATGCACACATTCAACAATTGCACTGTGAGATGTGTTTCTTTTTAAAAATGTCACTCCATTCGCACCAAGGTACATGTTCATTAGGAACGTAAATGAAGCTACCCAGCTACCCACATGATTAAAATTTGGCTGATTTGCACGGGTATGGCTGTTTTTTTCTTTTTTCTTCTAAGATGATATTTATTTGAGTGAATACGATTTTGCTCTGACTGCTCAGTTTTTACGCACCCCCTATTGTTAAATATTTTGAAATCTTCCCAGGCACTACCCATCAATAGTATAAATGATAAGTAAATCATACATGTCTTTATTAAATAATAAAAGACATCACTTAAATACAAATGCACCTTGAGTCCGTACATCAATTTGGATAGGTCATGAATATGTAATATTAGGCCAAATAATATGCACTGAAGAGAGCTCACAGTTTTATACAAATTGTATAAAATTCAAACCAATCAAATATTGTCTATACATTTATGGTCTATACCATAGTGTATATTTATATGTGATATATTTTAGTGCATGAGACTAATGTTTCAACTGTAAAGGAAATCAAAGTGGTGGGTTAACACGAAAGCATGATTGTGATCAGATTTCCACAGTACTATTTATGTTCAAGTTCTCAAGCTGGAGTGTGTGGTCATCAGTATTTACTTTAATATAATATTTTATATTTTAAATATATTCTGTACTCTAACTATAATCTTCTGTGTGTGATGCACTTTGTATAAAGCTTTGGAAAGTGAGAGGATCTCTTGATAAACATAGAATGTCTCTCAATACAGCTTCTGGATCATGACATTTTCAGTGTTCTTTACATAGGACAAAAATGTCCTTGTTTCTTACCATCTATTACATGTCAATATCCAACATGCCCAACCTAAGAATCCGGGGTGGCTGTGCTGTTGGAGTGAACTGACCAAGCCTATCCCACATTCCCTGTATGTCACCCCTGTCTACCATTTGCTATCAATACTACTTCAACCCATTTTTCCCACTCAGAATTTCTCCTTGTGAGTCCTTTGTTAACTCTACTCAATCAGAGTTTGTATACGTGAGGTTTAAAACAAAACTCAATTACATTTTATCAAAACTCTTTCTGATTACAAAAATTACGTCTTTAAAAATTCAAGTAAATAGATAGTAGTAATTGCCACACAAAAGAGCTAGGAAGATGGGAAGATAAAGAATCCTCACTTCTTAGAAAAGACACTGTGATATACTGAAAACTCTACATTGGCTCTGAGTTAGTCTTGTGCTCACATTTCTCTTAGAAATGTCAGCTGAGTGATTTTGTGTTCGCTAGTTAATGCTGTAAGATTAATTTGCTTCTGGATAAGATTACATTCAGTAGTGATGTGTATTAAATGACACAGGATACATCAGCACTTGGCATAGACTGACAGTCAATGGGTTTACCTCCCCTTTTTTCCTACCGCCTAACTCCCATTACATTTTCCAACAACTCTCTTGCTACGTGAATTTTTCTTTTGCATTATATTTACAAGTGTTCCAATATTTTAAACACATGTGAAAATATATTATCTTTTATTCCTGAGGGTATTTCCTCATGATTGAAAGGGATAATATTACAAATGGTACTTTTGAAAAAATGTTATCAAGATGAACAACAAAGATGTAAACTAAAACATATCACCATGTTTTTTCACATGGCATTAAAACAGTCATAACTTTTACCACGACTCTTTGTAATATAGTTGGCCTCCTGCATCTGGACTCCACATTCACAAATTCAACCAACTATGGATCAAAAATATTGGGAAAAATGTTATGTTGTTGATTTGTACTATATAGTTAGGTCTGTAATGGTTGTGACTGTTAACATATACAGACTTTTTCCTTGTCATTATTCCTTAAACAATATAGCATAATTACTATTTACATTGTATTAGGTATTATAAGTAATCTAGAGATGACTTAAAGTATGCGGGAGGATTTGCAAAGGTTATACACTGGCTTATGTAAGGAAATTAAGCATCTCTGAATTTTGGTATCTGTAGGGGGTCCTGAAAATAATCCCCGGGGACTCCAAGGGACAACTGTATTGAAAATAAATTGGCAATTCTATATCACTTACTTTGATATAAAAATACCTTATTTTTTAGATGACTAGCTGAAAATGTTGTAATTAGTGTGCAGCTAATCTATGTTGAGTTGCTGATTACATTGGTTTTGTTTCACAATTTTAAAAACTTTGAATTGCATTCTAATGACTTATATTTAACAATTTTTATTTCGGCTATAATGGGGAAAATAAGCCAAAATTTTAAAATCTAGTTCTTTGACTCATAAAGTCTGCTGCTGGTTTCTGGAATGATTAAGATCACAAGGACAATTTGTATATTGCCGGGAGGTATGAAACACTAATTTCAGGGTAAAACTGTATTACTTAACATTTTACAAAATTCTGACAATTATTAATGTTGAATTTCTGTGAGGTCTACGGATCTTTATGCTGCCATTTCACAAATGAGTGACCTGGAGCTTCCTTCCATGACGGTCCGAAGGCCACAGGGAAGTCAGTGGAACGAAGCCAAGAGGCTTCATTTGGTGGAGAGTTTTGATGTCAATTGCAATGCACAGGGCATGTCTCCCAACTCAATTTATTAGCAACATGGCCTGAAATCTAATAAAGTAAATCTCATTTAGAAAGTGAAACTTTTGTTAAAGTTACTTTTGATTTGTTTTAAGGGAAAAGTAGTTCCTATCTTTTTAAGTTATAATATAGAGATAATTGCTGCATGTAATTGAGCCCTGAGGAAATATTTGTCAAGTTAAATGGAAAATAACATTAATTTACGAATAATTTTTTTAAAGTTAGTGCAACAGAAACATTACTGACAGAAGTCAATGATAAACACTGGTACCTTCCTAGATGCTCAGAAATATCCTTCAAAGCCCTGCCTGATTTCCTGAGACCCGGTGCGTCGGTTTCACGATCATGAAGCAACAAAGAGGGGGCCTGAGCAGTTTCAGGGACTTAAAAAACTTGAATCAATAAAGTTTATCATTATGAGTAGATAAAATGGAGGTGAATAAAAATGATTCTATTATAAAAACTTTTGAGAACTATTAGAGAGCCCAGGTTTATTTAAAAAAAAGCAAAACACATAGACAATATGTAATCTTTTAGGAGATAAAAGTGGTATACAGAGTGGAAAATTGTGTGTGTGTGTGTGTTGTGTGGTGTGGTGTGGCAATTACTTTTTGTCCTGCAACCTCATGATTATGCTAAGAATGGAATCTACTTGATAATAATAAACTTCATCTTTTTTTCTGTTTTTTAAATATTTTTCTTATGTGTTGTCATTTTTAGGTTAGAGTTTATTCTCTTAAAGATAGAGAATTAATAATTCAAATTTTTGTATACTCAAAATATATAAATAAAAAATAAACAAGCATTAAAACCACTTGAAAGATAATTTAAGAATACTATACTTATCAAAGTGTTTTGATGCTCATTTTCATATTATTAATTAAAGTAAACAAGTTAATTGTCTGGTTCAATGTTTTTATAATCATTCATGTATGTTGGAGGTTTCATGTATGCTATCTTTTCTATAGGAACATTTCATGATGGAGAGCAGTGAATCCAGATTTTAGTCTGTGACCAGAAGCAGAATTTTAACTACTTCAGTTTCCAATATCCAGTAGTTTATGTGTAAACCCTGATTATATTTTCAGGTTTTTAATATTCCTCACTCTGAAAGAGCTTAATCATAGTGATTTCCAAGTTCTGTTTACAAGGTTAGACTTTTTATTTTAACTTAATGTTACAGAACTCACCCATAATTCAGAACAATATGTGATTGATTAAATAAATAAACCTAGGCAACTTATTGTCGTATTAGAAAGATAAGCAGGAATCAAAATGTATTCAACTTGCCCAATTATATTATTAAGTGTAGCAGCCTATTGTTAAATTCAAATACAGGAAACTGAACAGCACGAAGGCTTAAAAAGGCCAGATGTCTTAAGTGTTTGAATAATTTTAAATTGGCTTTTTTCTAATGAAAGAATTTTTGGAAAAGAGGACCAAGAAATGCCCTTACTTCAACTGAAATGCAGGTCATGAAATTGTATGCATGTTTTCACTACGCTTTGATTTTATTATGTCTTCCTTCCAGAATATCGTCCTGTTGGTTTCCAGGGAGATGGTTTAATCTGTATTGAACTGAATGGAGGATGATTAGTGTGTGCAGCATGATGAAAGCAGATACTATCATCTTCGTTGGCCTAACTTGATTGAATTTGGTCTGTTTAGATTTCCCCCTTACTATTAGGCTGTTTTCTGATTTCAGAGTGCGATTGCCTATTAAAACATAGGATTCCTGGAATCACAGATGAATGGCTGAGATGCATAGTCATGTTTTTATTTAGGCTTGACAGAACTCCGAACATGTCCAAGGAATGCGTACCTACTGGTATCTCTGTTTTGTTTTAAATTCCACAGTGGTTGCACTTTTGAAGACATGAAACTTCTTTTCTTTCACCTGTCCAGACCAAGTCTCAGCCAAAGATGAGCAGGAAAGTCTCATGAATCCATCTGGGTCCAAACCTTGGGGCAGCTCATTATTTTCCAATAATACACAAATTTCAGCTTCCTCTGCAAACTGAACTCCAATCTTTGGGTTCTCAGCTCAGAAAGACTACTTCTCTGTCCACTTGATTCATGTTTTTGACCAAAGTTTTGAAACTTCACACACTGGCAGTTATAAAAATTGTCACAGGGATGTGAAGCGCAGCACAGAGAATATACTCAGTAATATTGTGATAACTAGTTATGCTGTCAAATGAGTTCTGGACTCATTGAGGTAATCACTTCATAAGGTATTTAAATATTTAATCACTAGGTTGTACACCTGAAGCTAATATAAAATTATATGTCAATTGTAATTGAGAAATAAATTAATTTTAAAAGAAAGTGCATTGATGTTGAAAGCCAGATCGAAGGAGAATATCACCTTATTTGTCTCCTTTTAATTGAGCATCACAGTTACACGTTGCCTGTTTTCCTACACCAACAGCATTTTCCTCACATGCCCGGCCCAGTTCCACAGATGATCACTGTCAGAGCAAGTCCGGCACCACTACCTCCAAAACGGCCTGGAGCAAAACTGTTTTTAACCAATGTGATATTTTCCTCTTTTATGATCTTGTTTTAAGCTTAACAGTTCCATTATATATTCCTTATTTTAATGTCTCGATCTCAAAATTGATAGAAAAGAAGTTTTGATTTATCTTACTCTAAAATGCTTCAGAAATACATGTATTTACAGTTTTCAAGTAATTGGGTCTATTTTAGACAAAATTTTATTTTTCATTTATACTTTGAGCATCTTGTTTATGAGAATGTGGAAGTAAATAATTAGTTTTTAAAACATATAGGTATTTCCAAGATGTCTCATTGTTGGTAACTTTTGGGTATATTTTTTGACTGCTTGAAAATAATTTTTATTGTTTTAGACAACAAAGGTTATATAATACTGCTAATTACATTTGGGAAGTCGGCTCATATTTCAGATTTGAAATATTTGTGCTATAGATTACTTTTGTGTTTTTGCATCTGTATACTCATTTTTCTGTGCCTTTTAATAGGTGTCATTTACACTTTCATTCAAATATATTTTTTCCTGCTATTAATTTAATATATTTCATTTCTTATGACAAATCAATATCTAAAAGAAACAATGTGTTACTCTTACATTTGCTTTTTTGAGTGATAATTATTCACAATGATGTTACATGAAAAAGCTCACACTTAAAAACCCTATTTTTACCTCTAGTGTCAATTTCTTTGATGGTTTAAAATGAAGTTCATAGAACTGCTAATCATGATTTAATTCTTAAGGCCACAAGTCTTTGAACGCATTTCACCCTTTCTGCCACACAGCCACTTTCTGTTTGGATTCCTTGTCAGTAAATAAAATGAAGAAAAATGTTAGAGCTGAGAGTCGGAATTGATTCTTGCCAGCTCATAAAGATCATTTAGAATCTGAAAGCCCCACTCATGAAACCTATGTGGCTTTGCAGAATTTAGCATAAAATACAGTAGGAAAGTTCGGTGATATAGAATATAAACAAAATTTGGCTCTCTCTCTCCTTTCTTCCCCTTCTCTCACCCCTCTCTGTCGCACATACCTTCACACAACATAGTTATGAATAAATAATTATAAAATTATTCCTAGCCTGTAAACTCAAGTAGAATTGCCTTATTTTTAAAGTTATATTGAATATAAAATAATATATCAAATATAATAAGATAATCACATAATAAACATTATATTCTATAAACCAGAGAAATATTATACCAGATTGTTCTAATGTAAATTTACATGTGATATACACAAAGAGGTTTCTTTAATGACAATTTAAACTGTTCACATCTACAAATTTTCATTTGTGACACTGTGTGTTGTTTAGTAATAAATTTCTTCATAAGCAATTAAAATGATTTACATAAAATATTTTATAAGCAATGACTTTGTGATGTTTGAATCATTTGGGGAGATGAAAATGTGAATTATGGTGATAGGTAGAAGCAAAATAATCAAGGCTAAAATGAATTATGCCAACATCAACCTCATATTAATGTGTTTTATCTATACTCCAATCAATCAAACTACTATTATATACCATTCACAGTGTAGTAATATAATAGCTTATAAATCTTAAAAACAAAATAAGATATGACATTTAATATACTTTCGTACATCTGTAAATCAACTTGTTAGACTTTTACAAACCTAAATGACAACACATAAATTTGCACTCCAATCACAACATAGGTGTTTTTGGTATTGTTTTCCAAATAAACTTAAGATAAAATTGAGTAAAACTTCATATTCATTAATCAAACTGAAAAACCCACAAATCAATTTCCTCCAAAACATGTTCTTCATGGTTTGTTGACTACTTTTCTCTTTTCATACAATAAATGGAAACTGATTCATTTTATTTTACTCAGTGCCTTGAAGTAAACATATATCTATAACATTTTAGAAGGGACTTTCTTTTCTAAAAGTATGAAATTCCCAGTGATTTATGAGAGACATATAATACTACTATTTTTGATTATTTATTTCTCTTAAACTCAGTTTATTCTCATTGTAAATTTTTTTATGGTAACTTGTGTACAAATCGATATGGACTTGAATTACTTATTATTTCAAAATACCAGTCATTGTCTATGCCTGTTCTTATGCCAGTACCAAACTGTTTCAGTTACAGTGGCCTTGTAACATAGCTTGATATAAGGTAATGTGATTTCTTCCTACTTTGTTCTTCTTTCTAAAAATTGCTGAGACTATTTGGGCTTGTTTGGAGACTAATAAAGACTATAAAAAGTTGACCACTAAACATAAGATTAAAAATAAAACTTATACATTTGTCTATTATTAATAGCATACAATTGCTCTTTTTAAAACAAAACATGAAACTGAAATACAATAAGATTACTCCAAAAGGATGACATATATTTCATGGGATATTTATTATTGAATAAATTTTTTTAGAAGAGCATGGTATTTTGTCTTTTGTTATATAGACTCTCATAATTAAGTATGACACAGATTTATTTAGCTAGTAATGGTTTTTGTAATGATCATGTCTAAATTTTCAGTTATATTTGTGAAGGGGATATTTCCATTATAATACTTTTATCCCATATGCATGAAAATAGATTTTTGCCTTAACCTTAAACTATAATAAGGTTTACATGACCCCTTAAAATATTTTCTAATATGCATGTATATCTTACTTCAGCAATTTTGAACTTATTTAAAAATTTAAATTTGTCATTAAATATCCTAGATTTTTAAAGTTGTGTTCACTTGCAATTTTCTAAAACTGAAATAATTCAATCTACTAATATCTGGATGAATTTCATAAAATAAAAAAATATTTTTACATAGCACATCGATAATAGTGATCTAGTTGCCTTAATTGTGAACAGTGTGAGCACGAAATATATCAGCAGTGCCATTACATTTTGGGAAAAACAATGCCTCAATTTTAGAGCCAGAAAATGTTACTACTACTTTCAGGATGATTTAGGTAATGCAACTAAATTCTCTGGGTCTTCTTTCACAGTGTTACATGAGAACAGGAACCATATCATCTCTAGTCTCTTCTTAGTGCCAATAGAAGTAATTTATTTATTGATAATTGTAATGATTCAGACATATATGAGACATTCCGGAAAGGGACACATTTCAACTTACTTTGTAACCTCAATGAGAAAATAGAGAAAACACATGCTGTTGGCTAGGATTAGCTCATGTCTATTTGTTTGGTATGGTGACACCATAAAAATCTCAATGTTAGGAAAAATAATTTAGTAAAGATCTTTAAAAATGAAATATAAAATCATATTAATAGAAGTCATTTCTCTGAATGGGAAGTCCCTAAGTTGAAGAACATGAGAGATTGTTTTAAGTGATGACAACATATGTTCAATAAGAGAAGAAGGAAGAAGAGGAAGTGGGGAGAGAAGAACAAGAACATGAACAAGAATATAAACATTTAAGGTGATAGTACTCTTCTTGTTTTTTAAGAAATTCAGCACATAGATTCTGATGTGTTTCTTGCAAGACTTGCCCGAGTCCACAGCATGCACCATGCTTTGCAACTCAAGGCAGGACAGATTATGCAAAAACTATTTGGTAATGATTTCTTTCATGAAAGTTATTAACATCTGAAGACATTACTTGAAACAACTGAGAAACGATGCCTTAGTTTTGAAAAGTGTAATATACTTTATACTCTACACTCATTTATAATATAATACTTAAGATAATATTGTAAAAGTAGCAAATAAGTTATAAAATAATGATAAATAAAATATACAATGTGAAGGGCCAGATATTGATAAAAGTGATATTGCTCAAAATTGACCATAGAAATTTTATTGAATATGTAGACCATGCAGATTCTTATTACTGTGATGTCAAAATACGGAAATGTCAAATTGGTTAAATATTTGAGTATAAAAACAAATTGAAGGACTTTTTTTCAGTGATAAAATAGTTTTAAAACCATGTAAAAACAAAAAGAATTTACTAAATGAAAATAGCATTACAAGATGATACATCTTCTTCTTGTCCTTAACAATCCAAGACAAGACTCAATAATGATTATGTCATGAGGTCCATCATCACAGAAGTTAATAGTGTATGAGGGGGGACCGAAAAGAAACCAAGATTATCTTCTGGAGGCAGAACTCCTTGTTTATTAGTAGTGCAGGCTTCCCCCACTAGGTGAGCGCTCTAGAAAACCATCTGTATCAGTGCCCCAGCTGGTGTTGTGAGAGGCTGTGAGAGGCTTCAGGGAATTTTTTTGAAGACTCTTTGCCCATGTTATGATGGGTGATTTATGAAAGCACCTGTACACGCTGCCCTGAGGGTTCAGCAGTTTTTGACCAAAAATAGTATGCCTCTCCCTTCTTATTCACCTAATCTTATCTGAGTGACTTGTTTTGTTTCTGCAGATGAAAAATGTCCTCAAAGGCAAACACTTTGCCAATGGGGAAGTGGGGAAACAAAAATGGTGGCCACCTCACTAAAACACACCAAAATCGACAAGTTCAAAAACTGTTTTGAGCAGTTGGAAAAAAAAGTCTCAATAGGTGTATTGCATCAAATGGAGACTACATTGAAGGTGACTGAAGTTTAAATATGTAAGAATAAATACACAATTTTTTATAAATGAATTCTGTGTTTTGGGGTCCTCCCTCATATACTATTTCAATTCCTCAGAATGATTACATGAAAAAGACTATTTGATTAAACTCCATCATGTCTGAAAACCCTGTGTTGTTTCCTCTTTGAAACACATGTACATTCACATGCATGTGTACACATGTGTGCACACACAAACACACAATTTGCCTCACACAATATAGAGCTGTTGCTCATACTAAATAACTTAAAGACTGATTGAAAAGTCCACGAATCCCCTGGTTACTTGGTGCCTCTCCTTGCTACTGAATTAATGGGATGACTTATACTTGTATTTGTCTTTGAATTCCTTGAAACTTCTCTGACCTTTATTCTATATACCTTTTCTTTTGCCTACATTTAGTGTATTAACCTTTTCCCCCAATATGTGGAGATATGATTAGGAATCAAATAAAATATATGTAATAAGGACAAGTGCAATAATTAAATTTCTGGTTAAACATAGTGGAATGAATGAATCTCTTTCCCTGGAAGCATCATTTACCTAATGAAAAAATTAAAATTAAAAAAACTACACTCATCCAATCCCCATGGAGACAAAGAGAATGGGACAACAGATCATATTTTTTCAAAGAATCATCAAACTGTTGAAGAAAATTATAGATTTGGAGGGGAGGGTGACTTGCTTACTAACAGGGAACTATAAACTAAATGCCTACATTGGAAGATAAGGATGGGGAAAAAACTCCAGTTCTCTCTAGAGCTCTTAAAGTTTCAAGACTTGTATGCAATTGGCACCAAGAAAGGTGGGGATTAAACTCAGGACAGAAATCAAAAAGACTGATTGAAAGCATGTATATGTGGAGAACAAGACCAATGAAATGGCATTGGTTCAATCAAGATAGCACAAAGTCTATAAAACAAAATGGAATCACTCATGTCAACCAAGATGGCTGCCAGTCAGCTGTGACACTTTGGTTCAAGAGGGAAACTATTTAAGTCATGCTAGACACATCTGCTAAGGAGACACACCTGAGATATCTGCATACATGGTCAGAACAGCCAGGTCTGCATATCAGGACCACCCATAGATAGGCTCTTGGGGAAATTCCCTACTTGCCATCAAGGGGGTCCAAGACACTTATCACGAGACCGAGAAAGGCGGAGTCCACCACTTTAAGGTATAACTGAGGCAGGCTCCAGACCACTGCTGAGATAGCAGAGCTCCACACACCAGAGTACTCCTCTATGCCATTCTGATCTCCCTTGGCATCTACTGCTGGAAGCTCTGCCAGCCTGGACTGAAGACTTTGCCTTCCCTGCTGCCCACCTGGCTCCAGAGACCCTTCCTTGCAAGATGCTGAGGACTCCCTTGCCCACTGTACTGTCTCCTGGACCTATAGACTGAGACTCTGGGACTTGGGTTGATTATTCCCTTTGTATTTCTCTTAGATTGTTAGTGTGAGTAGGATGTGAATGTATGTTGATGTTCCACTTTGAGTGAACCTGCATTCAATAAAAGCTGAGTGAGTAGCATAGCTACTGTGTGTGACTCTTGTCTATTCTTTGGTGCCGGGCTACTCAGCAGGCGGCTAGCTGAGTAGTGGCCCAGTTGACTTGTAAAAAAGACTATCATGAACATACAGTTGTGACAGTATATGGAGCATCTGCACCCTCAGGTATCTTTCTTCAACCTGTAGAGCCAAGACCGTTCTTCAGCCTTCACCACTCCTTTAAGAAACTAAAAATTAATCTCAGAAGAAATTTGCTAGAGACATTTCAGACTTAGCGACAATAGATGCACATAGAGACTGGCACTTTTGAGGCAGCATGGAGCTAAAAGATTAGAGTTACGTGACTGTCCGAACCACAGGGCATCTGGGTTTCCTTCCGCTGCCACTAATAGAACTTTAAAAAATGAGTACTGTCAAGCCAGCCATGAGCAAAACACAAAACCAAATAATAACCTTAATAATGTCCATGGAAACAGCATATATAAAAATGATTCTTTGGGGACAGGTATATGAATTTCTAAAGTTGAAAATTCAGACATTTTACTGCAGAGGACACAATCTCAAAATAACAATAACAACAACACCGACAACTAAAGGCTAGGAAACAAAACAATGTACAATGCATTTGATCCTGTTGCAAACAAAAACAGAATGGAGGACTGGCTTCATTTCTTATATGAAGAGGAGAAATGTAATATTACTTCAGAATACATAAAATTAATATTATATTTATTAATTTCATGCCCCTCAAAATATAACTACTAGCATTTAAAGATAACCCCTTTGCCTTTGTTATACTCACTCATCTTTTAGATGCAATGATTTGTGTAATGATGATTAAGCCAATTCATTTTATTCAACAAAAATGGAGGTTATGGAGGTGATAGGGTTTTCATAAGGATTTTTACATGGTTTTCTAGCCAGAATAAAAAAGTCATTGGCTATCTGTAGACATTAATGGATAATCAAGTATAATTATGTAAAAGTATTCTGATTCATCTGTCACTGCACAAGTTATCAAAACAACATTTTTCATATTGATTTGTCTTGTTTTGATGCAAAGGTACACCTTAAATACCTTTATTTTATTAAGGTATACCTTTATACCTTACAGGTAACCATATAAGGTTAATGTTACCTTATGAGATTATACACATATGTGAATTAAATTCAGGATTGTGAGTTGGGGGAGACTGTCCTGGATTATTATCATGGTGGGCACTAAATGGAATCACGGTATCTTAATGAGAGAAAGGCAGAGGGAAATTAAAGACAGAAGAGGAGAAAGCTATGTGACCGTGGGCACAGAGATAGTAGAAATTTAACCACAGCCAAAGTATGCCAGCAGCTGGAGCAAAAAAAAAAAAATATATTCTCCTTTATAGCCTTCAGAGGTAACATTGTTCTGCAGACAACACTTCAATTTAATCCAGTCAAACTCTTTTTGTACTTTGGGGTTCTAGAAATAAGAAAATAAATTTCTGTTAGTGTAAGCCACTAAGGTTGGGGTAATTTTGTGCAGAAATTATAGGAAACCAATGTAAGTATGTAGGGCTGAAATGCTATCATCTCAACTGCTTTGACATATATTATCTCATAGTTCATGCTCTTCTCAATAAATATCTGAGTAAAATACAGAACTTGTCACAAAGAGTGACACTTGCAATATACTAATAATCTCCAGGAACAATGAAATAGGTAATTCATAAACTTGATATGGCTTACCTGACTATAGTCAGTTAAAAAATGAATACTGTTATTTTTCAACTTTAAGTTCAGCACCCAACGCATTTTTTTCAAAACTAAGTCTGTAACATTTTAGTGTCTGTTCACTGCAGAATCCCACTTCATCCATGTAAAGTTTTTCTTCTGTTTTTGGTTTGCTGTTAAAATCAATACTCTATTGTCATATTCTCAGAATCTCATAACCACATTTAATACATAAATGAACCTTTTCCTTTTTGCCATAAATTGCTTGTATATTTAACAAACAGAATATATTAAATTTATATGGAAAAAAGATATTTTATGAGTAAGGAGTGGTTAATTATCCCAGCAATAATTTAGGATTTTTCTTATGCATATATTTGAGTAATATATCATTGATAGTACAGCATACAACATATGAGTAGTCTAAGGCAATTCTGGTAGTAATAGAATTTATGTAGCTATGAATTTACTACTTTGCTTTTTACATGTCTCCTAAATTATTCCATAGCCTCAAATCTAGTTGTCTGACATTTTCCCAAAGAGCGTAGATGCGTATATAAACCACCCCTTTCTCGGTCACGGTATGAAAGAGGATCAGTATAAGTAGCGGCAACAGGAACTTGCACTTCGATGAACACATTACTCAATTATGCTCCTCGAAATGTAAAAATGTGGGGTTTTTTTTGAAGAGTGAAAATAGCCAAACATTAAAATACTTTAAGGAAAAACAAAATATACTGAATATGATTAGATGTCATTGAACCACTGGGATAATTACTGCGGGAATACGGATGGAGGAGAAGAGGAACAGAGTGTGAGGAGTTCAGACTGTGGCTTACGGTATGATTGATTGCTGCACAGTGTGCTGTACAGAGGCAGCAAGCCATTCCCACGGAAGGGGAACTGAGGTGCACGCCATTGGATTAGCTGGAAGGCCAGTGTAGAAAGCTCCTAGAGAACACGATGTTATTATGGGTGAGGTGGGGTAAATGTTCTGGGTTTTAAATGGAAGAAATATGACATTTCCTGAGTCCGCTTGGTAATCTACCTGATGAAAAGAATTTGAGAGAGGTGGGTTGACTCTTCTAAGGAAGAAAAGGAGAACTAATCTGGAGGCGGGTTGCCAGAGCAGTGCACACTATGATAAGTGACAGTAAACATAAGTGGCATGCTGTTATTTGTTTTTATTTGTTTCATTACTGCAGTTCTAAGATTTTAATGGATGAATAGTTTCTCTCCTGTAATTGATTATATGGACGTTCCTCACTTGGGATTTGAAATTGATGGCATGGGCTCAAACCAAGCAAAGTTATCTTAAAATTCAATGGAAAAATTACTATGGTTCTGTGACTATGAAGAACTGTAAAAATTCAAAAATCCTCTTATTGTCTGTTACACAATTATAGAGGAATAAAGAAATAATAAAGCTAATACTTATGTATTATACACTATATTAAAACCTTCTAAACACTGACAAATTGTTTTATTTCTTTGTAAATAAATTCATAAAAAGTAGTTTGAACAATGTTTCTCTTCCCCGCTCCTTTTGTAACTTATAATATGGAACAATTATTGAATTCTATGCCTTAGTGAATCATCATTCTAAGTTTGGGTCAGCTTTCCGTATTTTAGCCTTTGTGCTTTTAATGTTGTGAAACACCTGTGCAACTTCCATTAACATAAAGTGTATTTCCTAGTCTCACTTCCTCTGGGACCTTGTATGGGAACCACTCCCCTCATTTATGCTAAGCTCACCTTCACTGTGGCCTGGCTGCTTGATTGAGTCCCCCAGAGGGCAGCATCGACATTCCCATGGTCAGCTATGTCCTAATCACATCCAGTTTCATTCCCAGTGTGACTCATTTTTGTTTCTATGCTGCACTTTCATCTTTGTTGGTCTATTCTCTCCCTCAATTATCCATTTTTGGTAAAATATCACTTGGGGTAATAAACCCAACAAGTAAAGGATACTTGAGAGACAAGGTGGAGATACAAGTACCTGGCAGACTCTAAAAGAAGTGATGTGATTGGCCTCTGATCATGATGTGCACCTGTTCTGTACGTAGTAATCTGTGGAGGGAAGAGCAAGCAGAGAGCTTGTACTTGATGCAAACACTCGCTGTTGATATACCCAGGTAGGTTTAATTTGAACTGTGTTATTAGGGAGCAGGTGTTATTTAAGTAAACCATGGTAACTAAAGTGTGTGCATGTCACATCCTTGCAAAGCAAAGGCTCCTAAATGCTAAAGTAGCAGGAATATTGCTGAAATATCAAGTAATTTTAAAATATAAGGAAATTCAACTATGAACACAATTATTAAAAGTGTGATGTAAAACAATATTCTGGATATGCAACACATTCCAATTTTATTCAGCAAACTCACAGAAATGCATGAAAATGGTAACCTTGATGTGTACCCAGAAGCATATTACATTTTAAATCCTCAAGCTGAAGTTTTAGAACTGTTCTGCAGCCTTCTTCTCTCTGGACTGAGACTCTCCAGTCCACTGGCAACTGGACTCACTATGGGCTGGTCTGTTCTCATTCTGCCCCAAGTACCTGGGGACTGGCCAGCAGAACACACCTTCTTGGACAAGCATTCTGTCATTTGCTGGTCTCTGTTTTCCATTGGAACTCATCAAGCATCCTTAACACACATCCTCAGCAAAGAGAAGCAATCTGCTCTTTCATATGGCCAAAGCTACTGGTGTTTCCACTGTGATTTTCTTTATTTTGTAATACTTACAATTGCTTCCAATTCTTTTTAAAAATTTTTCTTATATTTTTTCCATTACAATTTATTTCTCTTCTACCCTCTCCCACCTCTATCCAATTCTTTAGAAGTAATTCTTTTAGGAATACTATCTTTTATTTTATGTGTTTAACATATAGTTCCTAGTTTTGCCTATCTTTTATAAATTTGGTGGAATACCAAAATAGTTAACTATTTTTCTGTAAAGCACATAACAAATCATCCTTTTCTCATGTATTGATTTTCAATGTCAAATAATACAGTTTAAAAGTTCTCTATATAGCATCCATACTTCAGGATTAAAACATTTGAATATTTTCCCACGTAGCATGTTCCTAAACCATTACAACAATTAAATACAGTATCTCCTGACAAACTAGTTTTCAACCAGTCAGAATTATTTGGAAGAAGAAGAGATCTACTTAAAAAGCTAGTGAGGGAAATTTATGATATGGGCCTCCATGGGTCCAAGAGATCGTATTTAGTCAGGATGCACAAGTTATAGGATAAGAAACCTGCCTCGACCATGTATCCATCCACTCAGTGCCCCAGTTTTTCTTCCCCTGAATAGGTCATTCTGGTTTTTGAAACTATGCCATCGGTGTCACTTCATGTTCTTGCTCTTCAGGGCTGTCACGACCAACCGATCGGCCTTTCTATGACTTAAGTGATAGTCCCTGGAGAAGATCTGCCTGGACTTTGATTATATCAAGTATCCCTCTTGGACAATTATTTCTATCACCCGCAATGTATTATTTTTCACAACGTGCATATAAATAGGATACCACAATTACTTTTACTATTGTTAAGTGATAGAGATAAACAAGAAAGAAAACATTCATAATTATTTACTATGCCATAAAGTGGCTATAAACAGTTTGTAATAATAAATCAATGTTAACATTTAATATAAAATGTATTAAAGTACTTGCAAATAAAGATAATTATTTTCAAATTGGTATTGGAAAAGAAATCCAAACCGAAGGAAATATATAAGATATTTAAAAGAAATGCTTCTCATCAAACTAAAAAAATTAAGCTAAGCAGAAGAATGAAATAACTGGAGAGGTGAGTGACTCTAATTAGAAACACCAGG
>PVKM010021532.1:0-22467 GCA_004027735.1 Carollia perspicillata | reverse complement strand
CAAAGCCCATCTAACTCCTATTTTTCTTCCAAAGTACACTATCTTCTAGTGTCAAAGGAAAAAAAAATAAAATTTAAGTGTTATGAGAGTTGGGAGGAGGAATTAATTAATTATCTCCTAGGGGTCAGAAAAGGTCTCTGATAATTGTGTAGGTTTTGCTAGGCAAAAGATAAGAGGTAGTTGAGGAGGTGAAAAGGCTGTTAAAGTTTGAAAAGGCAGCATGAGCAAAAGCAATCAGCAATGGATATGTTCGAGGTTTCAAAGAAAGGAAAGTGGATGGTTCTTGTGGGTGTACCACAGGTTGGGTGGAGCTAAGGAGAGAATTGAGAAAGCCCTGGAAATAGTTTGGAGCTCCAATGTAGAGTGCCTTTAAATATCATGTGAAGGATTTCAGATTTCATTATACTCATTGCTCCAAACAATTGCAAAGGAAAAATGTGAATAAGAGCCCAAAACAAGACTGCAGCAATGGAAATGAAAAGACTTATGAGAGTCCAAAGGTAATTTCATGGCAAAATTGGTTGAATTTTATGACTGATTAAATACCATGCTGAGAGATGGAGTTGAAGTGATGTTGAGGTTCCAGTTTTGGTGAAGAGCTGTCTAATTAGATTCTGTTCAGCTTAGTTCATCCAGCATTTATTGAGTATTGAGTGGTGTGGCAGCAGAGGACAGGTATGCTGAATTCATTTTGCAAAGACATTCCTAGTGCTAGCAGGCTAGAAGTTAGTGTTTTGATAATGTGTACCCTCTAGTTGATAAGAATCTGTAGTTCAATGAAGTGCTTCAGAACTTACCTTACTAGACTCTGTTGACCTTAAAAGAACTTTTTATATTTTTATCTTTAATGAAATCAAGAATTTATTCAACGCAATAATTAAAATTACAAACTATTAACACTCCCAACCCATACATACATTCATTTTCATCCTTTAGCGCCTGCTTTAACCAGAGAAATTATTGATATCAATTCAAAATCTTTGGCAGACTGTACTTGCCTTTTACATATCTTTTTTTTCAAAACTTTTAAAAAAGATTTTGTTTATTTATCTTTAGAGGGGAAGGGAAGGAGAGAGGGAGAGAAATGTCCATGTGTGGTTGCCTCTCGTGTGTCCCCTGCTAGGAACTGGCCCACAACCCAGGCATGTGCCCTGACTGGGAATTGAACCACAATCCTTTGGTTCACAGGCCCGCACTCAATCCACTGAGCTACACCAGCCAGGGCTACACATCTTTTATGTGGTACATATTCAAAGGCAGGTTGTTGAATTTCTCAGTATCTCAAAATTATGAAGCAAAAAACTAAGGCCTACAGAACTAGGATGAGGCATGGTTATGGAAATGGAGTAGAAGTTTGCCTCTATCACTTTCACGTGGCTCTTGTTATGGGAACTATTGCCTTGGTCTTCACTGCCTGTATATGTGTAAAATAATATCTTTTTGTATTATTGATCTCAAACCAAGCCTTCTATGAGACTAGGACTCATCAGAGTAAAACTATCTTAAAACAGATCTGGCAGGTGTGGCTCAGTGGACTGAGCTCTGGCCTGTGAATCAAAGGGTCACCAGTTTGATTCCCAGTCCAACCACATGCATGGGTTGTGGGTCAGGTCCCCAGCACACAAGAGGCAACCATACATTGATGTTTCTCTCCCTCTCTTTCATCCTCCCTTTTCCTCTAAAAATAAATAAATAAAATCTTAGAAAAACTATCTTAAAACATTAACCATCTGTAATTGGAGTAAGTTAGCATTTCGGCATTCAGAGGATGATAAGTGAAGTAAGAGGAAATCATCTGGTTATATTTCTAAATTCAGTGAATTAGAAAGGATGAAAATATACCTCTCACCAATATGTTTAATATCTTTAAGCTAGCATTTATTGACTACTTACTATATGTTAGGCACCATGGTATACATTTTTGTTTCATATCTTATTAAATCTTTAGAACAACCCAGTGGAGCTATACTATTATTCCCATATTAATTTTACTTATGAGAAATTGGGATTGTGAGAGGTGAGGTATTTTGTCTAAGTTCAGCCTGGCTCTTTCTATTCTTGCTACACCTCGCTGTGGGCTTCTTGTGACCTATTATATTAGTCAGCAGTTGATGTCTTCACTTATTCTGAGATCTTTCTGACTTTCTCTTATTGGTGCATGAGTAACTCTGAGTCAACTCATCAACAAAGTCAGGAATGACTCTTTGAGATATATATATTTGTAGATTAAGCTGAAGTTCCTGAACTCCTTTGGTTTTGTACTTGCACATATGTCTACACCAATACTTCTTATTTTTTCCACATAAAGTAAAGGGAACTTGAGGGATGGACCCCCTTCATGTAGAATATCATTGTTCGCTATTTTTCAATTCCGTTTATGAGTAATAAGAATAAGGCTGACCATTATCAGATGGCTTATACAGTGTTATAGGTTGAATTGTGTCCCAAAAAATTTATATGTTAAAGTCCTATTTCCCAGTACCTCAGAATGTGACTTAATTGGGAAATAGGGTCTTTACAGACATAGTCAAATTAACATGAGATGTTAATATGATTGGTATCCTTATTAAAAGGGAAAATTTGAGCACAGAGTCACATATACAGGAGAGATGCTATGAAGAGATAGAAGATGACCATCTATAAGCCAAGAAGAGAGCCCTAGAACAGATCCTTCCCTCACAGCCAATTTATACTGTTATGAGCACTGTAAAAACATGTGTTGAGGGATGAGGTGGTCTTTTTGTTTGTGTGTTTGTCTTGTTTTTGCTTTTTTTTTTTTTAAAGGAAGCAGTAGAGAAGAGATTCAGGGAGGTTTCTCTGGAGATGGTGAAACCTAAAGTGCAGTTTTAAGAATGGAGAGAAGTTTACCTGGTGAGGAGGTTAGGGTATGGAAGAAATGTACCCCAGGTAGAAGAGACAAGGTATAAAATGTCCTGAGTAGGAAAACAAGAGAATGATGTGCTCAGGGACTCCTTAAAACTCCTACCTTTGACCTGACACTACACATTCCTGCTTCTCTATCTACCTTTCTGAGCATTCTTTTTTCTCTCAATACTAAGTACTAAGTGTTCAAGGTTCACTCCTTAGCTTAGTAATATTCTCTTTTTACTAATTTCTGGAAAATATTATATTTAACAATATTAATGAAACATCATCTGCAAATGTACTCCCATGTATGAACCTGCAGCTGAAACAGGTTCTTTTCTCTGGAGTGTCAAGCCTTGTCTTCAGTGTTTATATTCTCAGAGCCTAGTATCAGCAAAGACCCAATATATCAAAATTACATTCTTTAACTTTCTTCCAAAAGTGTTGCCCAGGAATTGATTTATTTGTTATGTATTAGTTTCAGGTGTACAGTTTAGTAGTTAAATTATTTTATACTCTACAGAGCATTCCACTCAATATTTCCAGTACACCAACTGGCACCATACAAAGTTATTACAATATTATTGACTATATTTTTTATGCTTTACTAACTTTCCCCTATTTTGTAACTACCGATTTGTGCTTCTTAATCCCTCTAGCTTTCACCCAGTGTCTCAACCTACCTTCTTCTCTGGCAACCATCAATTCTCTCTCTGTATCTATGAGTGTGTTTCAATTTTGTTTGTTAATTTTGTACTTTAGATTCCACATAAGAGTGACATAATATGGTATTTGTTTTTCTCTGACTGACTCATTTCACTGAGAGTAATACCCTCTAGGTCCATCCATGCTATTCCAAATGCTAAGATTTCATTATTTTTTATGGCTGAGTAGTATTACACTGAATATATGTCCCACTGATTTTTGATCCACTCATCTACTGATGGACACTTGGGTTGTTTCCATAACTTGACTATTGTAAATAACACTGCAATGGACATGGAAGGTGAATATATTCTTTCAAATTACTGTTTTGGGTTCCTTTGGATATATTCCCAGAAGTTGGATCACTGGGTCAAAAGAAATCCACTTTTATTTCTTGAGGCATTTCCATCCTTCTTTCCACAGTGGCTGCATTAGTCTGCATTCCCACAAGAAGAGCACTAGGGTTCCCTTTTCTCCACATTCTCTCCAATACCTGTTGTTTGTTGATTTGTTTATGATGGCCGTTCTGACCAGTGTGAAGTGGCATCTAATTGTGGTTTTAATTTGCATCTCTCTGATAGCTAGTGATGTTGAGCATCCTTTCATATGTCTTTGGGCCCTCTGCATGTACTCCTTGGAGAAGAGTTTTTTCAGATTCTCTGTCCATTTTTTAATTGGATTGGAGTTTTTATGTGTGTGTTTGTGTGTTGAGAAGTATGAGCTCTTTATAAATTTTATATATTAACAATTTATAAGATATACCATCAGTGAACATGTTCTCTCATTTAGCAGGTTTCTCTCTCTCTCTCTCTCTCTCTCTCTCTCTCTCTCTCTCTCTCTCTCTCTCTCTCTCTCTCTCTTGATGGTTTCCTTTACTGTGCAAGAATACTTTAGTTTGATGTACTCCCACTTTTTGTTTTTTCATTTGTTTCCCTTTTTGGAGTAGATGCATTAGAATAAATATTGCTAAGGGAAATGTCAGAGATGTTACTGCCTATATGTATTTTCCTCTAAGACTTTTATGGTTTCAAGTCTTATGTTTCAGTTGTTAATCTATTTTGAGGTTATTTTTGTATAAAGTATAAGAAGATCATCCAGCTTCATTGTTTTCCTTGTATTTGTCCAGTTTTCCCAGCACATTTTATTGAATAGACTCTCTTTACATCATTGTATGTTCGTGCCTCTTTTATCCAATATTGATTGATACAATGTTACGGGTTAATGTCTGGGCTGTCTATTCTGTTCCATTAATCTATATGTCTGTTCTTATGCCAGTATCATGCTGTTTTTATTGTTATGACCTAGTAGTATAGTTTGATAGTGGGCAGTGCGATGCCCCCCACTTTGTTCTTTTTTTCCAATGTTGCTGAGGCTATTCTTGTGTGTGTGTGCGCGTGTGTGCATGTGTGTGTGTTGTTCCATATAAATTTTTTGATTATTTTTTCTAGTTCTGCTTAATATGCCATTGGTATTTTGATAAGGATTGCATTGAATCTATGGATTGCTTTGGGTAGTATGGGTATTTTAATGATGTTAATTCTTCCTATCCATGAACACAGCATGTGCTTTCATTTATATGTATTTCTTTTTTCAGTGCTTTATAGTTTTCCAAGTATAGGTCTTTTACTTCCTTAGTTAAATTTATTCCTAGATATTTTCTTATTTTTTTGCAAAAATGTACATGGGATTGTTTTCTTAGTTTCCCTCTCTGATAGGTTATCATTGGTGTATAAAAATTCTACTGTCTGGCCCTGGCTGGTGTAGATCAGGGGAATAAGTGTGGGCCTATAAACCAAAGGGTTACAGGTTCGGTTGCAGACCAGGTCCCCAGCAGGGCGTGTGAGAGGAAACCACAGACTGATGTTTCTCTCCTCTTTTTCCTTCCCTTCTCTCTCTAAAAATAAATAAATACAATATTTTAAAAAACTACTGTCTGTGTTTTTTTTTTTTTTTGATGTCTCCATTATCAGTCATTGACCTGGCCCTAAACCCTGACATTATCTGACTCCTCCTGTACCCAAACACCTTGTTAGAATTCAGAGCTAGACTGACAGTTTTATTCTGTAAATCCCTATTTGTTCCCTAAATCCCTATTTTTTCTCTTGTGTTGAAATTCTAAGTAACCTTTCCTTGTGCCTTATGTCTTGGTATCGCTTTCCTATTCTACAAGTTATGAGAAAAATTACTGACAGTGATTGAGATGATATCTATCAGGCCCTACAAAACTGGAAATGTCCTTGGGCTGGACCTGACGGCCTTGTAAATAGTATAATATTCCCCTGTCATCTCTTGATTAATCTGTGGCTGCAATTCCTTCCTTAAACTGTCTGCACTATCCTTTCTAATTAGAAGACCATTATCTTCCCTGGATAAAATGGGTGCACAATAGAAAATTAGTAGTTGGGAGGGTTTTTTTTAAATAGTGTGAGTATCACCCTTTTCTCCATTTCTTTTTCCTGGAGAAAATTTTGCCGTTGTTGACACTGCAACCACCCTCTTCTTGATATGTTTTGTTCATGTGAAACCATTCTCTCCTGAGCTTCTTTTTCTGAGTGCAATCCTTTTTTAGACTCTGCAGGATAATCATTTTCTCTGCTTATTGCTTCAAAAGTTTGTTTCCCAACCTTCTCCTTGGGCTCATTCATCAATTTTGCTCTTCAGACTTTAACAGTTTCCTCTCATTAATTCACAAAACCTTTACAGCCACCAAACTCATGGTTTTGAACCTGCAGCTCAAGATCTCTCTTCTTGAAATCTAACTTCCTATCTGGCAACTCCATTTGGTTTTTCTCATACATCTTATAACCTCATCCTGTGAAACACTGAACCATTAATCTATTCCTTCTTCTTGGAGAAACTCAGATTGTTGCTATGTGTTTTCATCAGTTCAGCTGCTATAACAAAAATGCTGTAGGCTGAGTGGTTTAAGTAACAGACATTTATTTCTTACAGTACTGGAGGATAGGAGTCCAAGATCAAAGTATCAAGACAAGTAATAATAAGTGTTGGAGAGGTTGTGGAGAAAAGGGAACCCTCATTTACTGCCAGTGGGAATGTAAACTGGAACAGCCACTATAGAAAACAGCATGAACATTCCTCAGAAAAATTTAGAATAGAGTTACCATATGACCTGGAAACCCCTCTTCTGGGTATCTACCCCCAACATTTGAAAACATTTATTTGCAAAGATACAGGGTGGGGCAAAATTAAGTTTACAGTTGTGAATATGTGAGTTTATTTTTATATTATCATTTATTAATTATTGTATTTTTTCATATGAACTATTGTAAACCTACTTTTGCCCCATCCTGTATATGTAAACTTTTTTTCACTGCAACATTATTCATGGTGGCCAAGACATGGAAATAACCAAAGTGTCCTTTGATAGATGATTGGATAAGTAAGATGTGGTACATATGTACAAAGGAATACTACTCAGCCATAGAAAAAATGAAATAATGTCATTTGTGACAACATGGATGGATTGTGAGAATATCATGCTAAGTGAAATAAATCAGATGAAAAAGTCAATAATCATATCATTTCATTCAGGCATGGTATATAAAAATAATAGCAAACAATAAACAAACAAACAAAAACTCATAGACACAGAGAAAAGTGTGGTGGTTACCAGAGGGAAAGGGGATTGGGGGGAGGTAGTAAAAGGTAAAAGTTGTCAAATACATGATGATGGAAGAATATTTGACTTTGAGTGGTGAACACATAACCTAATATATGTATACAAATGATGTGTTATAAAATTGTACACTTGAAACCTTTATAATTTTATTAACCAATGTCACCCCTGTGAATTTAATGAAAAATGAATAATGAGATTGCCTTAAATAATTTATTTAAATCTCAAAAAAAAGTGCCATCAGATTTAGTTTCTGGTGAAAGCCCTGTTCCTGGTTCTCACAAGGGCACAAGGGAGATCCTCAGAATACCTGGAATTATCTTCTGGAGGGTAGGCCCCTTGTAGTACAGGTTTCCCCTGTTAGGTGAGAGTTCTAGGAAGCCATATGTATCAGTTTACTAGCTGATGTTGTCATGGTGCACTGCATTTGGCTTCAGTGAATTTTTTGAAGACCCTTTCAATTCATTTGCCCATTTCATGGTAGGTGATTTATGGGGTACACCTGCCCACACCATGCTGAGTGTTCAGCAATTTTTGACCTGAAATGGCATAACCCCTATTCTCCCTGTCTCTCCCCAAGTGACCTGTTTCTGTTTCCCTGGATGAAAAAAGTCCTGAAAGGGAAACATTTTGCCAATGTGGAAGAGATGAAACAACAACAACAAACAGCAGAAGCACTGAAAGGCATCAAAATCAAGTTCAAAAACTGAGCAGTGGAAGAAATCTCAATAGGCGTATTACATCAAGTTGAGAGTACTTTGAAGGCAACTGAAGTTTAAATATGTAAGAATAAATACGCTATTTTTATAAATAAATTATTATTTTTTGGTCTTCTCCTTGTATTTTCTATCTCAGCAAAGAAAGAAAGCCAGGTCTCTCTTGTTTCCCTTATTATAAGGAAACTAATCCTACCATGGGAGCCACACACTTGTGATCTAATTATCTATCTTAAAGGTCTGACTCAGAATACCATTATATTGGGGGTAAGGGTTTCAATATATGAACTTTGGGAGGACACAAATATTCAGTCCATAGCACTAGAGTTGGGAAAATGATGTTGAATTTTGATGACTGAGATGTTACTGTGATGCCTATCTTTTCTAATGTGGTTTGTGGCTCAATTCTTATCCTATTTTTAAAATCAAGCTCAAGTTCTTTACTTTATAAACATCATATGCTTACCTTTTTTATTTTTTAATTAAATTTACTGGGGTGATGTTGGTTCATGTGGTCATATAGGTTTCAGGTATATATTTTTATGATACATGATTGTATATTGCATTGTGTGACCACCATTTAAAGTCAAATCATTCTCCATCACCATATTTGGCCCCTTTACCATTTACTATCCCTTGACCTCTTTCCATCTGGAAACTACCATGCTGTTGTCTGTCTTTGTGTCTATGAGTTCCAGTTTTATATTCCACGTATGAATGAAATCATATGGTTTTTAGCTTTTTCTGACTGACTTATTTCTCTTAGCATAATCTTCCCAAATCCATCAATGTTGTTGCAAATGGCAATATTTTATCTTTTGTTATGGCTGAGTAGTATTCCATTGTATAGATGTACCACATAGTCTTTATTCGATCCTCTATCAAAGGACATATTGATAGTATCCATGTCTTTGCTACCATGAATAATGCTGCAATGGACACTATGGTGCATGTATCTTTGCAAATACATGTTTTCAGTTTTTCAGGTAGATAACCAGAAGAGGGTTTGCTGGGTCATATAAGAACTCTGTTCTTAACATTTTGAGGAAACTCCATACTGTTTTCCATAGTAGTTTTACCAGTTTACATTCCTATCAGCAGTGAATGAGGATTTGTTTTTCTCCACAACCTCCCTAATATTTGTTATTACTTGTTTTGTTGATAATTGCCATCCTAACAAGTGTGAAGTGGTATCTCATTGTAGTGTGATTTGCATTTCCCAAATAGCTAAACATCTGAAGTTAAACATCTTTTCATATATCTGTTGACCATTTGTATGTCTTCTTGGGAGAGGTGTTTGTTCAGGTCCTCTACCCATTTCTTTAAATTGGATTATTTATTTGTTTAGTGTTGAATTGTATGAGTTCTTTATATATTTTGGATATTAATCCCTTGACAGAGCTATTGTTTGCAAATATTTTCTTCCATTTTGTTAGTTGCCTTTTTATTTTGTTGTTAGTTTCCTTTGTGTGCAGAAGCTTTTTAGTTTCATATAATCACATTCTTTTATTTTTGCCTTTCATTCATTTGCTTTTGGGGTCAAATTCATAAAATATTCTCTAAAACCAGGTGCATAAGTTTAGTACCTATGTTTTATTGTATGATACTTTATTGTTTCAGATCTGATACTTAGGTCTTTGATCCACAGAGTAAGATGGAAAGATATTCTGTGTTTATGGATTGGAAGAATCAACAAGTTAAAATGGCCACATTACTCAAAGCAATATACAGATTTAATACAATCTCCATCAAAATCCCAATGTCATTTTTAAAGAAATAGAGCCAAAACCCATTATATTTGTATAGAACAACAAAACACCCCCAAGAGTTAAAGCAATCTTAAGAAAAAAAGAATGAAGCTGGAGGTATCACACTCAATTGGTAGGCTGAGTATAGCAGATTGCTCTCTCTAATGTGGGTGGCCCTCATCCAATTCACTGAAAATCTGAATAGAACAAAAAGACTGGCCCTCCTGTAAGTTAGGGGGAACTTCTTCTGTCTGACTAATTGAGCTGTAACATAAGTCTTTTCCAGCCTTTAGTATTGGACTGAAACATCGGTTCTTCTTGGATCTTGAGACTGCCAACTTTAGGACTGGAATTCACACCATTGACTCTCCAGGCTCTCAGGCTTTTGGACTCTGAAACTGCACATCAGATCTTCTGGGTCTCCAACTTGCTGACTGCAGGTCTTGGAACTTCTTGACCTCCATAACCACAGGAGCCAATTCCTTATAATAAATCTGTCTGTCTATCTACATCTATCTATATCTCTATCTATCTATCTATCTATCTATCTATCTATCTATCTATCTATCTATCATCTATCTATCTATCATCTATGTATCTATCATCTATCATTTATATATATCTATCTATCATGTATTTATTGTCTAACTCTCCATCTATTGCTTTTGTTTCTCTGGAGAATCCTAACATCACTGCTTAGCTCTTCTCAGCTCCACTTTGTCTGTGTGATTGCTTTAAATTAACATACTATAAAATTAACTCTTTTCTGTGTACAGTTCTATGAATTTTTACATATGCATAGATTCATGAAACTACCAACATAATCAGGATATAAAACTCTTCCATTACCCACCCACTCCATTTTGCTCATGTTGCCCCTTCAATAGTCAAACTCTCTGAGTCAGAAACCCTGGCAATCACTGATCTGTTCTTTCTATTGTTTTGCTTTTTCAAGAATGTCATATAAATGTCATCATAGAATATGAAATCTTTTGAAATTGTTTTTTTCCTCTTTACATAATTCTGTGGATGATCATCCAGGCTACTTATATTAGTAGTTTGTTCATTTATACTTCTGAGTAGTATTCCACTATATAGATGTACCACTTTCTGGTTATTCATTCTGCCACTTAAAAGCATTTGTCTTGCTTACATTTTTTTTGTAATTGTGAATAAACCTGATATTAAACACTCATTTTCAGGTTTTCGTGTGAAGAAAAGTTTTGGGTAAATGCCTGGAGCAAAGGTAGTGTAGGGTTGCCGGGTCATATAATAAATATATGTTTAACTTTACAAGAAACTTCCAAAAAGTTTTCAAAAGAAAAAAATACCTTTTTTGCATTCCCATCAGTAGTGTATGAGGGATTCAGTTGTTTTGCATCGTTGTCAGCACTGGTTACTACTAAGCTGTTGTTGCTTTCCCATCTTAACAGGTGTAGTGGTAGCTCACTGTAGTTTTAATTTTTATTTCCCTTACATCATCTTTTAATGTGTTTATTTGCCATCCACATCTCTTTGTTGAAGTGTCAGCTTACATCTTTGCCAAATTTTAATAATTGTCTTTAAATTGAGTTTTAAGTGTTCTCTATATGGTCTGGATAACAAGTCCTTTGTTGGCTATATGATTACCTAATATTTTCTCCAACTCTGTAGCTTGTCATTTAATTCTCTTAATAGTTACTTTCTTAGAGTGAAGATTTATTTTTACAAATTTTGATTATGTTTTCTTCGTCAATTTTATCCTTTCTGGACTATGCTTTTGGTGTCATGCCTAAGAATTCTTCACCAAACCCTGGGTTGTAAATATTTCCTCTTATGGTTCCTTATACAAGTCTTATAGTTTTAAATTTATGTTTAAGTCCCTGTACAATTTTTAGTTAATTTTGTATAAGTTTTGAGATTTAGATTAAGGTTATTTTTTTTTTCATATGGATGTCCAATTGTTCCAATAACATTTGTTGAAAAGACTATTCTTTCTCCGTTGATTTGTCTTTGTGCCTGTGTAGAAAATCCATTGTCCATGGATGTTTATCTATTTTTGGACCCTCTGGTTTCCTGAGTCATTTTTAACTTCACTAGGATTACCACTCTGAAGGTGGGTTCTACTGACTGGTGAAAATTGAGCTTCCCTTATTCCACCAAAGGAAATGGATGGAACTGATTCTCATTGGATGTGAAGTTCACTAATCTGATGTGGGGCTAGGACTCAGAACTAAAAGAGGATTTAGGAACAAACACTCTGTTGGCATAGACACTGCTGAGCCATGAGGGATACAATTCTTCACCCTATCCCCAACTCCAAGTATGCAACTGCATTTGTTTGGATCTGTTTTTTGCAAGCATATAGTTCTGTCAGGGAAAATTGACTTCCTATATTGTTATATGTTATGAAGAACTTTAAAAGAAACAGATGATTGACTCCCTTCATTCAGAATAAGTTTTCCTGCTTTCCTCTACTAACTTTCCACTAGGCAAATGTCTAATTACCTTAATCTTATCAGCCTTGTCCTGATATCTCTTGACTCCTCAAGAGACTCCCTCCTTCCTCCTACTGACCCTTATCAAGTTCCTTCCAGCAGGGGTCAAGTCTCTCTCTCTGCGCCATCAGCACCTAGGACACTGTCTGGCACTCTGTAAATACTATGTGTTTATATACTTGAATTTGTTGTTGATTATTTTGAAACAATGTAAATAGTATGAGACAGCTATGTAAAACATTTTCCAGAATGAAGGGAAGACTGAATGATTATGCTTATGGGAGCTAGACTGGGTTGAGGACCTAAGTATTATTTTCACCTACCATAAAGCAATTGTGTGACTAAGTCAGTCCTTTCATCCTCCTAGGTTGCTATGTTCTTATCTGAAAAAGAAAAGATTGGATGAGGATAGGATTTTCAAAGTCAATACCTGTATGGGTCAGACAATCAATATAACTTAACGAAATATGATAAGTTTAAGAAAAAGTAGCCGCAGAAGCTCATTGATAAGTGATAATTGCCATTATCTCTCTCTGAACGATCTGAGGAGTTCTGAGACTGGGAGTGACTAAAATACTCATAGCCACATAAGGCAGAAACTATCACTCAACTCCATCTGAGTTTTTTTTTTTAATTAAAAAACAAGGTCTCAGTGAAATCATGAACCTTCTATTTTTTGAAGATTTTATTTATTCATCTTTAGAGGGGAAGGGAAGGAGAGAGGGAGAGAAATATCAATGTGTGGTTGCCTCTCATGTGTCCCCTGATGGGAACTGGCCTGCAACCCAGGCATGTGCCCTGACGGGGAATTGAACCGCAGTTGTTTTGTTCACAGGCCCGTGCTCAATCCACTGAGCTACACCAGCCAGGGCTCCAGCTGAGTTTTGACCTGCAACATCAGTATTGCCACAGCATCTGACTTTTCAGAAACAAACAAATATAGAAAGAAACACCCCCAAACCAGAAATCCAGGTTTCAGTTATAGAACAACCTGGTTCTTGACCTAGGTGTTCACAGGAAAAATGTCTCGATTGTCATACAAAACTCCGGGTCTAGATTCTCTACCCAAAGATGCTTTCATGCTGATCCCTGTGTGATTCAGTCATGCATCTCTCAGGCAACAAAGAAGATTTGATTTTAGAAAAAATCATTTCTCAAATAGTTTTCTGGAACCAATTAAATTAAAGAACTGAGATTCAATTGTATTTTTATACACTTGCTTCCAGTTAAAAAAAATTATTATGCAAGCTAAAGAGAACCCTAAAGAAAACCCATCCGTGGGCCAGATATTTGGTTTGTGGCCTCTGGAGTAGATTGAATCCATGGCCCTCTGCCATAAGGTTCTGAGATTCCCTGTGTTCTGCTTATGAAGCAGGAAGTTGGAATGAATAATTAACCTCTTAGCTGAAGGTATACTTAACATTAATGTACTTTTTTATATTAACCACTTTGAAAATTAAATCCTTTATTAACATAATATTGAGAGCTTCAGGTGCATTAAGATAACACCTAATGTTTACATTCAGGAGGCTGCATGAAAATAATTTATGAAGACATTTGCAGTAGTGATAAAATTATAAAACTATTTTAATGCAGAACCTATGTATAGTCTATGTGGCTCATAGTCAAATGTAAGAAAACTGTATAATATCCCCCATTTGAAAGTGTCTCATTATGAAATGTGAATAGAATGGGTGGGCACACCTGTCTACCCTCAATTATCTCATAGATTTTTGGCTAAGAAGAGAAATTGTCCTGTTTCCAGTCCAGCTCTTCAGTTAATACTTACCTGGAACTTCACGGTGGCCCTATGGACTGTTCAGTTACAGGAATGTACCTCAGCCCAGATTGGCTTCCTATGCCCTCCTCTTTCCTAGCTACAGACCCTGGGCACTAGGCTTGCTTTCCTCTCCCTCTGAACTGCCCACACCCACTCACTTCCTTTGGATCTCTCTTCCTGCCAAGGTTGGCCTCTGAAAGGGAAATTGCCTCTTTTTGTAACCTTATTTCTTGGAAGCCCTGAATGTGAGCACACAGACCCAATTTGTTTATTTATGTGGACTTTTTGTTAATCACTGTGGGGAAAGAAATAGAGGGTCACAACTTTCACCAATCCACATGACAAGCCGTCCAAATCTCCCAAGTTTTTATAGTCCTGGTCCCAGGACTCTGATGACCTCTTGCCCTTTGTTAGTGTTTTGGGACCCTCAGCTTCATTTTGACATTCTGTTCAGACACAATCAGGGCTATAGAAGTGATCAGCCCAAATTGTTGGTGTGACATCTCCCACCTCATTCACTGAACAATTTGCATTTCTATGGAAGACCCTGAGTTTAAGATCAGTCAGTTCTCCAGGTATCTTTCCTGCCCAGAAATAAGCCTCTTTCACTTTCTCCCCACTTAACCTTTCATGGAAGTACAGGAGGGTAGGACTATTTACAACATGGTAACTGGGGAATGGGCAGTTACCTTTTCCAACAACAGTTGCTCTCCTGGAGGCTTTCTGAGAGAACTCAGGAACTTTGATCTCTTTACCTTTTGAGTGTCCTTCCTCATTGTAAAATGGGGATGATAACAGAACCTACATTGTGGAGTTGTTGGGAGGGACAAATGAGATACACACTTTAAAGTTCCTGGCACAGTGACTGACACACAGGAAGGCTTCATAAATAAACAAGAGTGCTATCATTATTACTAGCAAGAAACCAATTTATGTTGGGCCATACACCTTTTGAGAAAGCTCAGGAGTAAGGGTTGGCCCCTGGTGAGGAGCAGGGATTCTGTGTTTTATCACAGACTTGAGGGGATCTTGTAGCCCTAGTGCCCATGGTCATTTCTCCCAAGCTTTCTCCTAGTTTCTGTCTCAATAGGCTGCTTTGGAACACTCAGCACCCACTTGGCAAGTCCTAGAAGCTGGAGTGATTGTGATATTTTGGACACCTGGTATGGCACAGCCCTTGTTGGACAGAACAACACTGGCTGCAGTTCCAGGTAGGGCCAGATGGGTTTGCACCACCTGAAAGCAGCCCTGCCTTGAGCAACTGGTACTGCTTAGAACCCTACACCTTCCCCACCTCCAACATTGACAACAAAATCCAGTCTTCTGATCTAATTCTCGCATTTCTAGTGTCAATTTTGTGGCATGCATTGATGTCTGATTGAATCAATATGCAAACCCTCTCCATGCAAAGTCTTACAAAAGACCGTATCTCTTGGTGAGAGTATGCTCACCATTGTAGCTACTGCCTGGGGAACTCTCTTCCAGTTTTTCTTTCTGAGCTGTGGTTGAAGAAGGGTGTGTGCATTTGATTATTGATGACTGACATTGTCTGGCTAAGTGGGTCACAGACTTTGTCTCTGCCTCTTCACAACACACCTCTGCCACAGGTGACATTATTCATCAAGAAAATGTAGGTTGAGAGTTTGGTGAATGTGTCCCCAGGTGTTACAGAACAGACACACACACACACACACACACACACACACACACACACACACGGGGGCCAGACTCCAGAGGATGGTATACTAATATCGTCTGGACCACCTACTGGGTTCGACTGTCCACCGCCAATCAGAAAGACATCTCTCAATGCCAGAGATTTGTGAAAAGGAAAGGAAATGTTTAGTTAAGGCTATACAACCTTAAAGTAGTGACCTAACATTTTCATTAAAATATCAAAGTCCTTTAAGATACCCACAGATGCAAACAGCGCTCCTGTCTCCCCCTGCCCTAATTCAGGGTACCATAACTCAGGAAAAGAGCACAGGTCCATGTTTCCAGGTCACCGGTACCATCAGCTGTGTCACTGTCCAGGAAGGATCTCTAATTAATCCAAAGCCACATGTCACCTTCTCACGGTCTACTGGCAAGAGTTCTTTGTACCCATTTTTCAGGTAAAGTCTCTTCTGCTTCCCAGTCCACGTGGCCAAAGGGAGAATCCCAAAGCCGCATGGTCCTCTTCTACCAGAGCTGCAGGGGTCTGCACTCTGGTCAAAACTGCGTGGCCGACTCTCTTCTTCCACCAGAGCTGTGAGGGGGTCCTCACTCTGGCTAAGTCTTGTGGTCCTCTCCCTTCACATGGCTGCAGGGGTCCGCACTCTGCCAGAAGTGTGTGGCTTTCTCTTTGCACTGCCACAGCCACGTGGTTCACTCCCTCTAATGGCTGCCATGTCTGGGTTTAAATCACTGTGCTAATCTTCCCCCGTACCCCCATTTCCCACTCCTCCCACAATTAGTTACACCTGCCAGCATCCCTGTATTATTCCAAGTTTACTGGGCTGCCATTGTGAGTCTGGGCAGGTATGGCCCCATATTGTGGAATTATCATCTCCAAGCTCTCATGCAGGTGCTGTAACTTGGGGGACTTGCCCCCAGTTATGTCTTGGGTGGATGTCACTTCTATCCCCCTGGCTCAGAGCATGGCCACAGCTATTTAACAAATATATGCAACCAGTTAAAGGTTATAGATATGTTAAATGACCATGCCAGAGGTTAGCTGCAAAGCTGTTGTACAAAACAGCTCTGCATATTCCTGCTCCATTTGTCCCTTCCCCCAACTCACACTTGTGTGGGGGAGGGGGGAGGACATATTTCCTGGGCACCTTGAGTTCTGGACCCTATTCCAAATCCCTTTTTGGGGCCCACCTCTTGGCTGTACCCTGTATCACAGGCACACGGATAGCAAGTAGACCCTCTGGGATTTGAGCCTATGTCTATGGATTTCAAAGCCTGGCTCTGGCTTCATCCTGTGCATCAGGTCTTATCCAACTTTTCCCAGGATATTGATTTGTTTGAAATGAACAGCACAAAAATTGATGGTCATGAACCCTTGGCTGTCAGGATGCCCCCTACTGCTCTCTGTTATGACAGCCCCTGTCTCCAACCCTATGAGAAGGTAAACAGTTAAACATGACCTGGTGCGATATTCATGATTTCTATTTTACCAGATGGGAAAAGGAAATACTGTGTACCTTCTCTTCCTTGACACCTTATCTGCATGTGAGAGTCTAGCATGATACAACATTTTAAATCCCAGGAATAGGAACTTTGATTACCAGCTCTACCACTTCATAAGTCTGTGTGACTTTGGCAAGTCACTTTATCTCTTGGAGTTTTATTTCTTCACCCAGGTATCTGTTGCATGAGCAAATATTAACGAATATTATGTATTTGATTGCCACAGGCTATTTTATGCTGGAGATGGGGATGAGGAAATAAACACGTGGTGGTTCCTGATCTAATGGAATTCACAGCAATATGAGGGACACTGACAAATAAGCAGAAGACAAAATGGGTGTGATAATTGGAGAAACAGGAAGTACAATAAGGGTATAGGACCGGTGTCCCCCTTCCATTCTTCCAATATTCCTCTTCTTGAATGGCTTTATTCTTCCTCATTAAAGAATATCACCTCCAGCCCTGGCTGGCGTAGCTCAGTGGATTGAGCGCGGGCCTGCGAACCAAATGATCGCGGTTCAATTCCCAGTCAGGGCACATGCCTGGGTTGCAGGCCAGTTCTCAGCAGGGGACGCACGAGAGGCAACCATACATTGTTATTTCTCTCCCTCTCTCCTTCCCTTCCCCTCCAAAGATAAATAAATAAAAAAATCTTTAAAAAAAAAAGAATATCACCTCCATCCATAAAAGCCATTTCTAGATTTTACCTATTCTATAGACCCTTTCCTATCTTTTGCAATCTGTCCCTCTTTGAGTCTTGACAATGCCCCATACCTCTTTTTAATGCCTGTCCTCTGCTTGTACCATATTACAGCATATTTTTCATGGAGGCTCCCTGTCTAATTTGTGGGTATGTTCCTCACAGCTCAGTGCCTGGTTGAGGGAAGAAGCTCAGTAGATGATCAGAGATTTCAGGTGGGAAAGTGGTCAGAAATGAGCCCTGCTGTTTCTATAAGCTTCACTGTTGTGGGCATTAAATTCACTAGGGGCAGAATGTATTCTTGTTGCAAATGCAACTGGATATCCACTAGTATGACATAGATTTTTCATGACTTGAGTGTTTTTTTAATATATTTTATTGATTATGCTATTACAGTTGCCCCATTTTCTCCCCTTTATTCTCTTCCACCTTGCACACCCCTCCCACCCACATTCCCCACCCACCCCACCCCTTGTCTCATGTCCATAGGTCATACGTATAAGTTCTTGGTCTTCTACATTTTCTATACTATTCTTAACCTCCCTGTGTCTATTTTCTACCTATCATTTATATTACTTATTCCCTGTACCTTCCCCCGCTTTCCCCCCTTCCCTCCTCTGCTGATAACCCTCCACATGACCTCCATATCTGTGATTCTGCTCCTGTTCTAGCTGATTCCTTACTTCATTTTTTTTGTTTGTTTTTTTTTTAGGATCAGTTGTTGATAGTTGTGAGTTTGTTGTTATTTTACTGTTCATACTTTTGTTCTTCTTCTTTTTCTTAAATAAGCCCCTTTAACATTTCATATAATAAGGGCTTAGTAATGATGAACTTCTTTAACTTGAACTTATCTGGGAAGCACTTTATCTGCCCTTCCATTCTAAATGATAGTGCTGCTGGATAGAGTCATCTTGGATGTAGGTCCTTGCCTTTCATGACTTTGAATACTTCTTCCAGATCCTTCTTGTCTGTAAGATTACTTTTGGAAAATCAGCTGATAGCCTAATGGAAATTTCTCTGTAGGTAACGGTTTCCTTTTCTCTTGCTCCTTTTAAGATTCACTCCTTATCTTTAATCTTGGGTAATGTAATTATGATGTGCCTTGTTGTGTGTTTCCTTGGGTCCACCTTCTTTGGGACTCTGAGCTTCCTGGACTTCCTGGAATTTTATTTCCTTTGCCAGGTTGGAGAAGTTTTCCTTCATTACGTTTTAAAATTCTTGCTTTCTCTTCTCTTTCTGTCACCCCTATGATTTGGATGTTGGAATGTTTAAAGTTGTCCTGGAGGATCCTAAACCTCTCCTCATTTTTTGTATTGTTTCTTCATTCTGTTCTGGTTGAGTGTTTATTTCTTCCTTCTGCTCCAAACCATTGTTTTGAGTCTTGGTTTCCTTCCTGTCACTATTGGTTTCCTGTACATTTTCCTTTATTTCACTTTTCATAGCCTTCATTTTTTCCTCTATTTTGCAACCATACTCAACTATTTCTGTGAGCATCCTGATTACCAGTGTTTTGAACTCTGCATCTGATAGATTGGCTATCTTTTTGTTGCTTAGTTGTCTTTTTCAAGAGCTTTGATCTGTTCTTTCATTTGGGCCATATTTTTTGTCTCTGTGTGCCTGTTACATATCAAGGGGTAGAGCTTTAGGTATTTGCCAGGGTGTGGCAACTCAGGTAACTGAGCTGTGGCTCTGTTTGTGTGAGAGGGGTCTGAGAAGGAAAAATACCACATGTTCAGCGCTGGACTGGCTTTTAGTTACTTCTTCTGTTACCCACAACCATATTGGGCCCTTCAGGTGCTGATTCTCAGGTGTGTGGGTTTGTGCACAGTATAGGACCCTGTGGGTATCTCCAACAAACTATCCTGTGATGCAGGGAGTTTCTCTTGCCACCTCAGCCCCCACTGATTTTTTCAGTTTGAGATTTACAGGTTTTATTTCCCTGTGCTGGAACCCTTGGTTGTGCTGCCTGTCTCGTTCCCCAGTTGTTCCTCCTAGTTTATCTGCATGCAAATGTGGGACTACCTGCTCTGTCAGCCACCACTTCACCTGGTCCACCAGTCACCCCCTTGTCCAGCTGGGTTCTCCAGCTGCTGCCTTGCTGCAAGTCCTCTCTGCCTGGCTGCCCATTTCTGCCCCTCCTACCAATCTAGGTGAGTGTTTGTTCTTTAACTCCTTTGTTGTCAGACTTCTATACAGTTTGATTTTCTGTCAGTTCTGGTTGTTTTTTTGTTTTTAAGTTGGTTGTTGTCCTTCTTTTGGTTGTGTGGGAGGCACAGTGTATCTACCTACACCTCCATCTTGGCTGGAAGTCCTGAAGTGGTTGTTTCATGGGATGATCTGATGTGGTTCTTTTGTCATTTGTAATCCTAGTTCATATTCAGTGACATGCCCACAGTGTTTCTGATGATCAAATGCATCCTGGCAAAATAAGTATCTTCTCTTTGAAGGACAAAAAAAAGTTAACTGCAGACTTTATTTGAAACAATTACTAGTCATAAACATATTTTCCTCTATCATTGCTAGTAGTTAACTGTTATTTATCCCAGAGACAAGGTTAGCCAGGTAACAACTTTGATAATTCTAAACCCAGTTTTGGAAAATCTAGAAATCTCTCTGCCCTTACTTTCCCTCCTTCTCCTGGAGTCCCCCCAGCAGAGCATGTGGTCCCCATGTTTCCCTATGTGATATACTGGCAGCTTTTGCAAATGATAGCTCTTGATTCTGATTGAACTGAAAGGGCTTCAGAGGAGTGTATGAGTCACATGTGAAAGATGGACTGTGCCCCCTGTGGAAGGAACAAAACAGCTCTGTTAGAAACGGAGGTCTGTGTATGTTCATCCAGCTGCACATTGCAGCACACTGTTCTGGGGAATGTCAGTGTAAAAGAAACCACCACTCCCATTCTTCCTATACTTAGATATGCCTGAGTTAGAAATATGTGCTTGATAAAGTATAAATGTTCTATAAAATATAAAGTACTATAAAATAAAACATTGTATTGATGTGTAAGTAAATAGCAGGAAAAGGTTGCTTATTGCATAATAATTAGAAAGGCAATTCTAAAACAAAAATTTCTATGCTTCTTAAATGTTTATGTTACTGGGGTAGTGGAGAAAGTATGTCTGACAAGTATGTTGATGTCTTCAAAGTGCACATACTCAAAATAGCCATTGGTTGGGGAGAGAAAAGTAAAGCATGGGAGTATGAAGAGCTTTTTTTCAAGCAGAATATGAAGTGCACAGTAGTGCTGTGGGACATGCATGGAGCATGGGGATCATCTTTTATGACAGCATGGTTGTTATTGGCTTTATGCCATTTCTGCTTGATACTATCATTTTCTGAAATGTATAATTTAATTAAGGATAAGGAATTGATGAAATGATTTTTTGAATGTCAAGGTTTAATCTTTATAGTAAAAGAAAAACCTGTTTTGTGGATACACACTGGTTCAAGGGACAAGACACTTCATGTGTTTACTTTGGAGACAAAGTGTGAACAGCAGGTCTCTGTTTTGCTCTTCTTGAACTGCCCTTCTGTTGAAGGTTCAAAAAACCATGAAAAACAATTAAACCTAGTGTATGAGAAAAAGAGGAAGCTCTCAGGATAGGTGTGGTGGTAAAAAATAATGGAGGGAAAATTATGATTCTAATTATTTATAATTATATTATGCTAGGTTCTACATTGCCACTAATGAAATTATAAAATTAAAATAGGACAAATAAAATATTCTAAATATAAATAGACAAAAATAATTTTAGAAGTATAATTTTCTTCTTTGTTTCAGAATATCTAAATACCTAGCATAGATTTCCAGAAAAGTTCCCTCAAATATCTTCTTTAGAATAAAAGAATATTCTTTCAAGTTGTTAGAGCATGGAGAAAAAAAAATCACGTTTTTTGGTCCTCTCCTTCTTCCATATGTACAATTGAAGACCTTTCTTATTGCAGACTAATATTCCATTCATCATATGGCATTGAAACCCCTTTCATAGTAGGCATAGTAATGAAGGATTGCACTCCTTAGCCTCAAGCATCTCAGTGAAAAAGAAATCCCTTAAAATATGGAACACTGTAATAAGAAAAATGTCTGACTATTCAGATATGGAAGTATACATGTTTTAACAATTTTTGTTTTCTTTACTTTTAATTATTATTTTTATTGTTGTTTAAGTATAGTTGTCTCCATTTCCCTCCATCACTTGCTCCCACCCCACCTATCCACACCATCCACTCTTGATCATAACCCTATTTGGTTTTGTCCATATGTCATTTATACATGTTCCTTGATGGCCCTCCCCCTCCCCCAACCCCATTACCACCTCCCCTCTTGCCTCTGCTCATTGTTAGTTTATTCTTTATGTCAATGTCTCTGGTTATATTTTGTTTGCTTGTTTTGTTTTGTTGATTAGGTACCACTTATAGGTGAAATCATATGGTATTTGTTTTTCACCACCTGGCTTATCTCACTTAGCATAATGCTCCCCAGTTCCATCCATGCTGTCACAAAGGGTAGGAGATCCTTCTTTCTTTCTGCTGTGTAGTATTCCATTGTGTAAATGTACCAAAGCTTTTTGATCCACTCACTTACTGATGGGCACTTAGGTTGCTTCAGCCCTTGAGTATTGTAAATTGTGCTGCTATGAACATTGGGGTGCATAGGTT
>PVKM010021531.1:0-22524 GCA_004027735.1 Carollia perspicillata | reverse complement strand
GAGGCCCTTTCGCCAGACGGCAGATGTAGGCCCCACAGCTTTCTTACCAGGGCATCTTCTGTGGACTTGAACTCCCGCATCAAATTATTTTTCTGATACTGTTCATTTCGCTGTTTCCTTGTCTGAGGTGGCTTCTTTTTTTTCTTCTTATCCATGCTCTTCTTCTGATTCAACTATTCCAGAAAGTACAGAGACCTAGTCACTGAGGATCCCAGAGGACTCTGTTCACACAACACTCAGGACATAACGGCTAACCCAGTGTGCGGCCCTCACAGTGTTAAACTGTTGTTGGCTTGAAGAATGCACAGGCCAGTCACCTCCGTGCCAGAGGCTGCGCCCCATTTAACACCTCCCAGATCCCACCACTGTACACTTGATGCTCCCATACCCATAACCAAGCACCCGTGCTTTGTAACGTGAAACCCGATTACCTACGGCAATAATGTTAGGTAGAGACAATACTGATCATTAGACATGTGGTTAAAGATTCAATTTGGTTGTTACTACAAGGTGGCTTTAATAATTAAGAAGCTCAGGACTAATTTTCTAGGCACCTATGGTGTGATGAAGCTTAATCTGACATTGCGGTAATCCCAGATGAAGAAATTGCAGGGTCCTGTCTATTTGGCTGGCTCCTCCTGACCACTGTAATCTCACCCTACCACTGAGACATTTCTTAATGCAAGTGGGAAAGCATGCGCACAATAAGCCACAAGAAATATCTTGTCGTTTCTAAGTATCACCTTACATATCATCTACGTAAGAGAAAGTCTGTGAACAGATGCGGCAACAATGTTACTTATATGAAAGCATAAAAAGCTTCCTAAGACTACATGAATAAAGAAACAGTTTCTTTAAAAAATGTGGATCATTTTTTAAAATAAAAGAACTTTAACTTAAATTTTAACTACAGTTTACATGCAATTTTATTTTGTACTGTTTTCAGGTGCACGGCATAGTAGTTAGACAATCATGTGCTTTACAAAGGGCTCCCCTGGTGTCTCCAGCGCCCGCCTGGCACCACGAACAGTCATTACAGTATCACCGACTGCATTCCCTACGCTGCCCCTTACATCCCTGCGACTGTGCAGTAACTACCCCTCTGTACTTCTCAATGCCTTGGCCGTTTTCACCCAGCCCCCTAATTACCCTCCCCTCTAGCAAACAAGCATGGGTCATTTTTAACAACCTCTATCTTTTGCTATGGTTTTCACTTTTAGTTACACCTTTTTTCCGTTTTTTATTTAACTTTGGAATAAATATGGAGTCTTCGCATTTCCCCCCTTAGATTTCTAAAACAAAAGATTCCATAACCAGTTAAAATGCTATTGCTCTATTTCCTGCAGATCTTAGGATAGTTGGAAAATTCCACCGAATTACCCAGCGGTGTCATGGTGTTTTCAGGCTGCCATTTGCTGAGTACGAGACTCTGTCCACTCTCACCTCATCTGTTATGTTCAGGAGGTGAAGAGGGAGGCCGTCTGAGAGGGAACTGTCAGAACCACTGGTGCTGTTCTCGAAAGGAGACAAGAAAGGGAAATGCCTGTTATTGGTGCCTGGAAGCAGGCCATTTACCAGACCAGGTGCACGGGGCTAGGATACCCAGTCTGCTGTTTGCCCGCACCGTCTGTGTTTCAATGACTAAGAATCCTTCACAAGCATATTCCTTCATTCATTCCAAATGCCTACTGCGTGCCAGGTAGTGAGTGCATCAAGCACAGGAAACAGATGGACACAGCAGAGTCCCTGCCCCAAAGAGTTTGCAATCTTGTGGCAAAAACCAACCAAACAAAAAACCCAACCACCAAACCAAAAACCCAACCAACCAGCCAGGTGGGCAAAGCCGCCCTTGGCAGCGACTGTGAGAGGCTGCAGGACTGTTGACGGGCGGCCCTGGAGAGCACCAGGGGCCGTGGTCTGTTTGAAAGCAGGGGCTTGGCTGCAGTCGTCCCTGTCTGGCTAGTATCCGTTCAGAGCGAGGACCCTACCAGGTCCTCTTTAAAATAATGTGTTCAATATACAAATACATACATTTAATACAAAGAATCTTACAGGTCAGAGACTAGGAATATTACTTTTATTAGCCCAATTCTTCCTTTAAAAGTTTTGGATGGGCCGCCCTGCCCGTGGTGGAATAACCTGCTCTCTGTCTTGCTGCTTCACAAATATGCTCGCTTTCACTTTAAACTCTAAAAAAAAGTTTTGGCTATGCATGTAGACTGATCTAAAGTCTTCCCCACCAACTGGGCCCACCCCCTTTTCTTCAGGGCCCAGGATATATGAGGTCTCAGATAGCCGGTTCTTTCTTCCTCTACCATGTGTCACATGTTTCCCCCATTCCTGGGGCGTGGTAGGCCAGGATGGAGACCTGTGCTCTGTGGCGCTCTCTGTAAACAAAAAACGTCTACGGCGCAAAACTCCAATCTGGGGAAAGGCAGCATTTCAAACCGTTGTTCTGCTCAGCTCCTTCATTCTGTTCGCGCCCCCCTGCCCCCCACCCCAGCCCGTGCACAGTGAGCAGCCCCACAGCCAGGCAGCGGGAAGAAAGCCCTCTCTCTCTGATCTAAGTCCCAGTTCACAAGGCTTTTCCAGTCCAAGGAGCGGCTTTTGAGGCCACTGGATAATAGTCTCTGACGTCCCTTTCAGAGATAACAGAGAACCTGAACAAATGGGATAAAAGCATTAGATGCAGGATGCCCCAGAAATGCTGGAAACGGCACTTGCGCACACAGAGCACACTTGAGCCGGGCTTGCACACTCACGCTGCTCCCCTGTGTCATGGTGAGAGGAGAAAGGCGGCACCCCGTGGGGACTCGTGGGAGCCGGCTTCCCGGTGCAGAAGCTGGCAAACGGCTCAATCCTCAATCGTTTTTAACTCAACGTGTCGGTGTTTCCCTGCTGAGCCTGCTAGAAAGCAGTCTGGCTGTTTCTGGGTTGACTCCCTTGGGCTCTGCTGTGTGCGTTCACATGCAGGGGATGTTTTGTTTTTATACTGGTCCTGGGGAGCAGGCAAAGGATTCCGGGGGAATGGAAGAGGAGACCGGGTGAATGAGGCACTTGACCTGGCCTGATCATCAGGTTTAAGCAGACTTCTGGGAGCCTCAGCCAGCAGAAAAGCTGTAGAACCCAGAGGTCAGTGCGCCACAGAGTGTGTGGGAGAGCCACCCGCTGCCCACTGGCCATCACAGACCACAGCTCCCAGCACAAGGCCTCCGTGCCCAGCCCAGAAACCTCTGACTGAGGGCATCAGGTTCAGGCTTGAGGCACCTTGGCGGGGTAGCTGGAGTAGGAGGTGTCATTGCACACATGTGAGATACTGCCCGCCTGGGGGCTTCCTAAATAGCTCTGGAGACTGTGAGGGTGGGGCTGAGATCCGACACACTGAAGCGATTCAACAAGCATTGACTGAGCTTTCCCTATGTGCTAGATACTGCTGCAGATGCATGAGATATAGAGGTGAGCAAAATAAACATCTCTGACCTTGTGGAACCCACATCCTAGTAAGAGAATAAAGATAACAAATAATAGGCTCAATAAAGTTGTAAATGGTACAGAATGACAGAGGTGATAAAATGCTGTGGGAAAAAATCAGAGCGCCTAAGGGGGATGGGGCCTGGCAGGCGGGGAGGGCAGGGGCGCAGCTGCAGCAGTATCGGAGTGATGGCAGTAGGCACGTTGAGCAAGTTGACACTGAAGCAGAGCCGTGAAGGAGGTGAGGGCGTTAGCCACGTGGACATCCAGGGGAAGAGTATTCCAGGAACTGCCAGTGCAGAGGTCCTGAGGCAGAAGAGGGTCTGGCAAGTGTGAGGAAGAGCGAGGAGGCCGGTGTGGCTGCAGCAGAGTGTGAGTGGGTGGGTGCAGAGGTCACAGAGGTGTCTGGGGCTAGATCCTAAAGCCCTGTAGGCCATTCATTGTAGGTCCTAGACTTTTTGTCTGAGTGCACTGGGAGAGCCATTAAGGTGTTTTAAACTGGAATGATTTTAAATAGAGGAATGACATGATCTGATTTTGAAAAATATTTTATTTTTGGAGAGAGGGGAAGGGAGGGAGAAAGGGAGAGAAACATCGATGTGTGAGAGAAATATTAGTCAGTTGCCTCTTGTACACCTCCAGCTGGGGCCCTGGCCCACAACCCAGGAATGTGCCCTGACCAGGAATTGAACAAGTGACTTCCTGATTGGCAGGTCAGTGCTCAATCCCCTGAACCACACCGGCCAGGGCCGATTTGTTTTAAAAATAATCACTCTCCTGATTTTTTTTTTTTTTTTTTGGCCTGGCTGATCCCTTCTTGGTTGTATTTGCTGGCTCCTCCCTATCCCTGTGACCTTTTAAAGCTGTAGTACCAGCCCTGGCCTGCATGGCTTAGTTGGTTGGGCATGAGGCACAAGGTCACTGGTTTGATTCCTGATTAGGGCATGTGCCTGGGTTGCAGGCCTCAGCCCCAGTTGGGGTGCATGAGGTGTTTCTCTCTCACATTGATGTTTCTCTCCCTTTCTTTCTCCCTCCTTTCCCCCCTCTCTAAAATAATAAATAAATAAAATCTTTTAAAAAATTTATTTATCTTTAGAGGGGAAGGGAAGGAGAGAGGGAGAGAAACATCAATGTATGGCTGCCTCCCATGTGTCCCCTGCCAGGAACTGGCCTGCAACCCAGGCATGTGCCCTGACTGGGAATTGAACCGCGGTTGTCTGGTTTGCAGGCCCATGCTCAATCCACTGAGCTACACCAGCCAGGGCCATAAATAAATAAAATCTTTAAAAACAAAAGCTGTGGTGCCAGCTCAGACTTGGACCATTTCACTCTCTCTGCACTTGCTCCCCCGGGATCTCACCCAGTCTTAAAGTTTAAATGTCTATCCGGTGATGACTCCATTAGACCTGTCCACTGAACTCCAGACTCGTCAGCCAACTGCGTACTCGCCATCTCCGTTTAGATGTTTGACTGACATCTCAAGCTGAACACGCCCAACGCCAGGGTCCTGGTCTTCAACACCCCACTGACCTTCTCCGTCCCAGTTAAAGGCAAGCCCATCCAGCCAACTGTGGAGTCATTGTCTTTCTCTTGTGCCCCATATCCAATCCATAAGCAAATCCTAATGTTTGAAACTTCAAAATATATCTCAAATCCCACCAATCCACACACCACCAACCACTACTCCTCTGGTCTAAGCCACCTTCATCTTGTACTTGTATCACTGAAAGAGCCTCCTAGAGAGCGTCCCTGCTTAGACAGGTCCTCTTTGCAATCCATGTCCACGTAGCAGCCAGAGTGCTGCTGTCGGAACTAAACCCTGGGCAGATCAGGGCACTTCTCTACTTAAAATCTTCCAAAGGCTTTCCATCCCCCATGGGATAAAACACAAAAGCTTTTACAACTGCCTACAAGGCTCCGGACTGACTGCCTCCCACCTCCCCAACCCCTTTCTAGTGCCTATAACAGGGTCAAAGAACAGGCAACCAACACAGAGTTGTCAATGGAGTGAGGTGTATTCCTATGTGCCATGATTTACTCAGTATTTTGTATCTGAGGTTCTAAACCAACAAAACAACAAACGAACAAATTTAAAAAAAAATAGAACTTCTCTGGTTTTTCTTTGAAGTGAAGTTTGTTACCTGGATTCAATGTCAGACAAAGAGATGTCATTCCAACTTTCCCCTAAATCCACGTCTTGTCCAAGTTCATTGAATTTCTTATGGATTTCCTGTTGTAAGAGCTCCTTCAGCTCTGCCAGGCACTGCATGAACTGTGTAAATAAAACAAGAACTATTCCGATTACTCATTTACTTATTTGTCAAATGCTAGGTATATGCTAAAAGGCACTTTACTGCCGAGGACACGGGGCGAGGGAGCTGCAGTGTCTGCCGCTAAGGACACGTTACCAGATAAACTACGTGAGCTGTGCGAGCACACAGACGTGATTTTAGGACGGAGTACCCATAAGCCCTGCTTTGGCCACGTTTCCTTGGCTGTAGCCAGTAATACGCTTCTTGGCTATAAACGCAAAGGTTTGGTTTGCTTGTTTGTTTGTTTGTTTGTTTTGGAATAATAAGGAAGGAAAAGTTAGAACAGCGTTGTTCAGATTTTGGCCTATTGCAAATATGATTGAACGGGTCATGCGGTGGCCAAGTTCTCCCTTAAACATCGTTTATTACGCAGCTGCATCCAGAGGGGGCGCCCATCACGTGTTCCCAGGGCTGGCAGTTCAGAGGGGCTCTGAGAGATCAGTCAGAGACGGTGAGTGCAGACACCTTTTTTAAGAAGCTGAGTGATGCAGGAAAACAAATAAACTGCAGAGGAAACGAGGCCAAAGGAAACTTCTGTGACTTGGGATTGAAGCAACTTGAGAACATTTGCAGTTGAAGAGGAAAAAACCGAGGACACAGAAAACAAGGGGACGTTATTAGTGAGGCAAGACCTCAGGGGTCCGCCTGGGAGGCTGGCAACTGCACCACGGGCAGAGTTCGTTTTGGAGAAGACAAGTGACAGCTGGTTTCCTGAAACAGGAGCAAGGGAAGAAAGAAGGGGAGCTGCCATGGGTGCGCCCAGAAGTGAGGGAGAGGTGCGCTGGCAGGGTGGCTTCCATCTGCTTGGTGAATCGAAGCCTTACCATTCGCTGGGGGAGGGCAGGCGAGGCCTTGCTTTTTTCCTTTCATTATAAAAAATTCAGAAAAATGTTAAGAAGAAATAAAGATCACCTGAAATCCCACCGAGCTGAATTTGGACCCATGTGAAACTGATCACAGTAGCTGCATCATCAACATTTTCTTGCTTGCTTTTCCATCTTTTTTTTAACTGACTAGAAATAAAAACCGCATCCTTTGGGTGCATGGACGATGCTCCAACCAACTGAGCTACACTGGCCAGAGCACTGCATTTGTGGAAACTCCATTTTTACCTTGGCTCGGTCAGGATCACAGAAATCCAGAAGGGTGTCACAGACGTGATAACCTAGGGACTTCAGATCCTCAGTGGTAAAATGAGTGTCTCTTTTATTGCCTGGAAGAAAATCCATAAACATTTCTTATTAAATCTTAATGAGCAATTGCAAATCTGATTTATGAGTATCTCCTTAAAAACACCACCTCTGATTCCAGTTTTAGTTTGATTCTGAAGAATCTTTGACAATGAAAAAGCTTACAATCATGAAGGCTATAATTATCAAGTTATAATTACCATGTTGATAAAGTTTTGCCTTGTGGTAGGGACTATGCCAAGTGCTCTACATGCACTATCTCATTAAGGAGTACCTGTAACGCAGGTGCTCTGCTGACAGTTAAAAAAAGTGAGGTCCAAAGAGTTAAGGCACTTGCCTGGGTCACGCAACTTGGAAACCAAGCTCAAATTCAAACCCAGGTTTGCCTGATTCTACGTCCTCAGCAGCCCCTATGCTACATGCTCCATCAAATATTATATCTCGCACTCACATTTTAGATACTCAAATTTGGCATGAGGCACAGACAAGAAAATTCTTTGGACCAATTCTCCCCCCAACACTTAAAGGGAGTGACTCTCCCCAATGCTTTGCATGGCTCCCCTGGCCACGCTGGCCCATGACGCACAGAAGGGAGCTCACCCAGGGTAGACCCGCCAAAGGTAGACTCCATGGTATAGCTGTTCAGGATTCCCATCCGCCACATCACAACGCGTCCCGTTCCTTCTTTGCACTTTTGGACCTTAAAATTACAACTATGAAAAGAGAACTAAACAGAAATCCAAGTCCTCTGTTAATCATAAGCTGGCAAATGATCAAGCTGATTCATTAATGTGACACAAGAATGGTTCCCTTGGGATCTATATATTATTTCCTAAAGTATGTTCCATAAAATACTAATTCCAAGGGACGTTAATAGATATCACAGAGGAAAACGTGAGTTCTGTGGTCGTGTTCATCAGGGAGATAAAGGCTTAGCAAATTGAACAGGCTTCCTCTGCAGCACCTCTCAGAACAGCTAACGTTACTGTGGACTGTGATCCCCCAAAGGGGAGGGGGTATATTGTTTCTCATTGGCCATGAACCCTTCCTTCCCATCTCCACCTGCCTCAGGGACATTTCGGAGGACTAGGGTTCCTCGAATGCCTGTTTGGGAACACTGGCCAAATTTGGCATTGAAAGCAATGAACAGCCTTTGTAAGGCTTTTCTTTTTTAAAAAGTATTTTATTTAGCCCTGGTTGGTGTAGCTCAGTGAATTGAGCCCCAGCCTGAGTACCAAAAGGTCGCCAGTTCGATTCCCAGTCAGGGCACGTGCCTGGGTTGCGGGCCAGGTCCCCAGTTGGGGGTGTGCGAGAGGCAATGGGTACCACTCGCACATTGATAGAGCTCTCCCTCTCTTTCTCCCTCCCTTCTGAAAGAGAGGGAGAGAAACATCAATGTGTGAGAAATACATTAGTGGCTGCCTCTCACACGAGCCCAAATCGGGGACCTCCCCCCCGACAACAGAAGCATGTGCCCTGACCAGGGACCAGTGACCTTTCTCTTTGTGGGATGAAGTCCAACCAACTAAGCCACACCAGTCGGAACTGTGAGACCTATTTTCTAGCACTCCCCAGTTTGAACCCTCGGCTCTAGTTGGGTTTATCCTCCACACATGATCTGTGTACGCCTCAGCCTGACAGTCCCTGCCTTTAACTCTTGCTCCCTTTTGCCAGTGTTCTCAGCTCGGAGTTCAATGTCCTCCAATGTCTTTCGTGACCACCCCAACGTTCTCTCCTCTTGGACGTTGTAATGTGCACTTGGCACCTGCCCCAACCTACCCTAGCCTTCCTGCTGAAGATGCTTTACATTCGGGAGGCACCTCACTGCCTCGTGGTCTCTGGCTTGTGCTCTCCAGAGGCCGGGGGCTCTGCTGAGGAGCCCGGGGGCACTGCTGTCCAAGGACTGGAGGAGGAGGCAGAAGGGCACGGTTTCAAGCCCTCTACCCCTCTTCACCCATGCAGCTCTGCTTTTCACTGTTTCAGATATTGGGGTTCTGGAAGGGATCTCATTGGAAGAAAGAGATCCCTGGCAAAAACGGACAAGAATATCAAAAAAAGAAAAAAGGAAGGAAGGAAGGAAGGGAGGAGGGGAAGAAGAAAGGGAGAAAAGCGTCCTTTTTTCTTTTTTACAATAAGAGCAGCGGATATAAAATATTTGTCTTTAAACATCTTATATGAGAAAATGTGCACTATCACGCAAACACTTTCCTAAACCCAACCTGATTTCCTCTAATGCCGGTTACACCGTGCGGGTGTATTTACGGTGCTGGGCCAGTGCAGACCCCGGTGTATGCCCAGCTGTCGCAGAGCCGGTGCTCAGCCGACTACTGCAGACTCCTGCTGTTGGCGCTAGCCCTTCCGTATCTTCATTATTTGTGATCTTGTATTACATCAACTTTTCTGTGGAGGCTCATGTAACATGAACAGTTTGTTTGTCCTTCAGTCCCTGCTTCCACGGCAAATCACGGGATTCAAGATAATAGATACCTCCATTAGTAAGAGTTTGAACTGTGCCCAGGCAAAGCAGCCAGAGCAATTCTTAAAAATCACCTTTATTGAGATATAATTCACATACCATAAAATCCACACATTTCAAGTACACAGTTCAATGGTTTCAGCATATTGACAGGGATGTAATGTAAGTCTGGAGCATTTTCAAAACCCCCAAAGAAACCCAGGGCCTGAGAGCAGTCTCTGCCCACGCGACACCCCGCCCGCAGCCCCGGGCCACGGCTGCACTGCTTTCTGTCTCTACGGCATTTCATGGGATGGAATCACGCAACGTGGCTTTTGTGTCTTGCCTTTCACTTAGCATCACACTTTCAAGTTTCCTCCATGTCCTAGCATGTCAGTAGTTAAGTCTTTTTATTGCCAAACAACATTCCATCGTGTGGATGTACTGCATTTTACTTATCTGTTCACCAGCTGATGGACATAGGATAAATTCTTGAAGTCAGGCTGCTGGGATGTACCCAAGATGATAAAAAGAGATACAAAGTGCTAACTTAAACACTACATACAAGAAGCAGAGAGCTCCCTTCTCTCTTAGTCGATGGACAGAAAATGACCTCACATGCTTACCTTTTCTGGTGCGTTTTTGCTTAACATTAAAGGGAAGACTCGCTCATGAAGCCAGTACTTGCGATCACTGTTGTTACAGCCATACAGGAAGATATTATTCTTACGGCTGTGGCCGTGGAAATCACAGTACAAGAGAACCTCCCTTTCTTCAAGAAGTCTATTGAGGGGGGCAAACAAAGGACTCAGTGGACATCCAAATGCATGCAGATAATCAAGGGTTATTGGGAGTCTCTTCTTTAAGTGTGTCTGTTGATACCTTCCCTTCTAAGAAAATTTCAGCTCCGGATGGCCTTGAAAAAACCCTACCTCCATCCTCAGCCACTCCTGATGTGGAAAGGGGTGGGGGGTAGGCCTTGTGTAAGTCGACAAGGAAGTGGAGAGAATCTGTTGAAAGTCACCCCACCCTGGTGTAGACCAGTGGAAAGCGGGGAGAGGTAGAGAGGCCGTAATTGCAGGGATGAAAAGAACCGAAGAAAGCCTTGGTTCCTCACTTTCTGGGGCTGGTTCTGATAAGGCTCAGATCTTCTTGGTTTCCTGATCACCCAGGGTACCTATTCAGTCTTCCAAACAAGGTCACCTTCCCCATAATGAGAGGATGAAGAGTGTGATAATATGCCACCCATTAACAACGTGCTGGGTACCATGCTAAACAGATTACATGGATTATCTCATTTAATCCTCACAGTAACCATCCAAGGCAGGTGTTATTATCCCCATTCTACATATGAGAAGGCAGAGGAGAGGTTAAGTGACTGCCAAGGTCACAGGACCAGCCAATAATCAAACCAGGTCTCAAAACCAGGCTTGTCTGACTCCCAAACATAAGCCCTTAACCATTTTGCTACCAGCCCAACACCACTCCACCCTTTCACACAGATATGGTTAGAAGGTGTGTGCATTGACATATTCTTATATGTTGGAATTTCATTTCCAATGAAATGGAAGCTCTTTTAAGCTAGGTGCTATTACATCATAGCCTTCAATGGCTTTTATACAGGCCTGAAAAATGCTAACTGATTTATTATTCCTTCTTCAATGACAGGCAATATAAGATAGTAATAAGAAACCCAGACTGCAGTCCTGGCCAGGTAGCTCAGTTGGTTAGAGCATCATCCCAATACAGCAAGGTTGAAGGTTTGATACCCTGGTCAGAGCACATATGAGGATAAACCAACGAACACATAAATAAGTGGAATAGAAATCGATGTTTTTCTCCCTTTCCCTCTCCAATCAATCCCCCCAAAAAAGCACAGACTCTGGAATCAGAGGGGCTGTGTTTAAATATCTACTCAGTCACTTACTATGCTAGGCCTTGGGCAAGTTACTTAGCCTTTCTGGGCCTTAATTTCCTCATCATACAAAAAAAATGGCGTTGAAAAAATGGGGATATTGACTGTGCTTACCCCAGGGGGTTTACGTGAAGATTAAGTGGGTCATAAGTATAAAGCACTGTTAATACTGCCTGTCACCTCATACAAAAGTACTAGTTGTTATATACTATTATTACACAACTCTCATCATGAAGACCTATGAATTCCTCTGACATCTGGCCTTTTCCAATCATTTCACTTCTAAGTGAAATATCTCTGGCTAAAATGTTGCACGTTCAGTTTCCACTCAAAGATAAGACCTGATTTAAAAGTTGGAAAATGAACAAACCCGTGTGACTACAAAGAAAATGGTAAAGACTGTCTGCAAAGCCATTTCCACTTCCGACAGCATTAGAAGAGACCCCACCCCTGCCAAGCCCCACCATTAGACAGTAATCAGAGGAGGTTCAACAGATAAGGGCTCTCACCTCTTGATCATGTTCCTGGTGTACCAGATGCAAGGGAAAGACTCCTTTAGAATGGTTTTATAATGCCTGTTCAGGTCTCTTCCAGCCAACGAACACCGGTAATTCCCCACAATTACCCCATCTGGGTTTAACATGGGGACCACTTTGAAGACAAAGATATCTCTGAGGAGCTCAGCATCCGGGGAGTTGCCAAGAATGAAGTCCAAAAACCCTTTCATGACCCAGGAGCCATTGCTTTCCCCGGGGTGGGCCCTGGCGCTCAAGACCACAGCTTTCTTTGCAGCAGCCTCTTGAGGGGTCCGGGACGGGTTGGTGATGGTGAGCAGGTAGACGGTATTTCCTGCTAGACTCCTGCATAAAGTCCGAAGTTTGCAGAACCGAGACTGGAGGGGGTCGTTTGCCACTGACAGGAGGTAGTATTGCAAATCAGTATATGTATATGGGTAGAAGTGTGCAAAGAAGCAAGTGTCCTGGTCATGCGGAAACTGAATGGTCCACGTCAGACAGTAGAAGGGCTGCTGCCCATCATCCATGTTGTTCTTGTAGTATCTGATTTCACTTCCTTCTCTTCTCCAGCCAATGTTGTGGGTGCTGGCATCCAGCTGGGAGTACATGAGCGGCTTCATCCCCACTGTGTAAAGGCTCTTGGGTTTCAGCAAGTTGACAATGGTGAAGCGATAGGTGGCATCTTTCCTGGTGTTCTGAACTCGAAAATAAAACCACTGAGTGTGTTTGTTTGTGTAGAGGTCAGTTCGCAAGGTCAGCTCATACTCGTAGGTGTCTCTGTAATGAAGAAGACAGAAGAATATCTCTGTAACACCTCCCGCAGAACACTGTTGTTATTCCTTGGTAAAAATAGATCTTATTCCAACAGAAAGCCTGCTACATCAAACGTTTGTTTTCTCATTTACCCAGTTCTCCGACTCATGTATTAGGCTCACAGAAACTTGGGGAAAGAAAGTGGATTTGGGGTGGGACAGAAGAGTCTCAAAATTCACACTGCTGCACAGGATTTTGGGGTGCTCTGGGCTTCTCGGTGTCTTTCTAGAACACCCAGTAGCAGTTTCTAGCTGCTGCAATCCATTGCTCTGAAACACACTGAAAAGCAGTGAAGCTGGAGCCCTTAGTGTTGGCTGCTAGCTACATCCTGGATATCACCAGTATGGACCAGATCCTTAAGCTTTCTGTGCGATTTTTATCTCTGATCATCAATTGTTGGAAGATAAAGGGGCTCTGCTGGAATGCATGCACCTTGTTGAAAAGAAACAGGACTAGCTTGCAAAAGAGGAAATACAAATGCCAGAAACTTGTAAAGATACTCATCCACTGCATCATTAAAGAAATACAGATTAAAACGGGATGTTTTCTCCGCCCTCTCATCAACATTTCAACGTTGGGAAACAGGCACTCTCACACACTGCTGATGGGAACTGAAATCACACCGGAGGGCGGTGTGGGCAAAACTAGCAATACCGAGGTGTTCCAACTCTTTGACCCACCAATTTTACATCAGAATTTACTCCATAAAGACATACATGCACAAGGGTGTTAATTATGTTCATTTGTTTAACAAAAGATGTAAATATCTTAATTTCTCATCAGTCAGGAACAGGGTAAATAATGTATGGAATATCCATGCAATAGAATACTATAAATCATTAAAAATGAGGAGCTATAACTGTGGTATTGCCACAGAAAAACATCTATAATGTATCAAGTGGAAAAAACAATTTGCAAAACTGTATGCACACCATTATCCTATTTTTAAAAATACATAAAATAGGTGTGTATTACACATACATAGAGAGAAAAAATTAATATATATGAGTATACATCCAACTGTTATCAATTGCTGCACCTGGGAGGCATGATTATAGGACTCCAAAATTTTAAAAAACTTTTAAAAGAATTACTTATTTTTAGAGAGGGGAAAGGAGGGAGAAAGAGAGGGAGAGAAACATGATGTGCGAGAGGAACAGTGATCAGTTGCCTCTCTCATGCTCCCTACTGGGGACTTGGCCCACAACACAGGGAACTGAACCGACGACCACTAGGTCTGCATGCCAGCGCTCGATCCACTGAGCCACACGAGCCAGGGCAAAATTTTATGCTGTGTATTCTTATTAATACAAACTTCAAATGAGCACTAATTTCTTTTATGAGCAGAAAAAGCAATTTAGATACATGTTTAATCTGGGGGAAAATATGAGGCACAATCTTTCCATTTTTTATCATCCTCATAACCATTTCCCATCACCTCTATTTCTCAGAAACATTCCTGACTCCTAAGGTGATTCTTTAGGACTCTTCTCAGTCACTTCGGGCATCCTCCCTTCGGGCAGACCCTCTTTGTTACTCACACTCTGACAGCTTTCTGCAGATTCCCACTCTCGAACCTGGACTCAAACAGGAGAGTGTTATCTTCTGGTCCCTGCAGCCTGACAGCGAGTTCCTTGATAATTCCTCGCTTGCCTCCCACTCTGGAACTGGTGAAATAGGAACCTTTGGCGGGCACTGCAGATGGGACAGACACATTCCTCTCAGAATCCATTCATCCAGCAATATTCATTGTGCCCTTGTATGTGTTCAGCAGCGCTGTTCTAGGTTAACAACAATGAATATTCAAATTTTCAACTGTCCTTGCTGAGACTTCTAATTTTAAAGTGTATTTCTTTGAAGGCCTGATTAGAGCACTTCCTTTTGCTACAGGTTACCCTTGTCATCAGGGATACTGCTCGTACCCATTTAAGCCCTATGTTTAAAAGGATGTTGGCAAAAGATAATATTCTAAATGGAGCATCTGAAAACATTTGCAATCTTATTTAAAAACACACAACAAATAGCACCTGTTTATTCATTTTGAAAGTATGAAGGGAAAAACAAGAAAGAGAACGCAGTACACTCCATAAAATTTTTTGCTATATCCTTCCAGATTTAAATATAACAAAAATAGAAATTTGAGAATTGGCATGGGTGAATTTCCCTAAGTAAGGAGCCAAAATATCATAGTTATTAGTAAAAAGTTTACAATTAAAATCTTAACTTTGTTTTTAATTCTATTTTTTATTATTCAGTTAGTTGCCCAGTTTTCCTCCCATTGCTCTCCCCTGCCCTGCCCATCTAAAATTTTAACTTTAAAGTGAAGCTAAAACAAAAAAGTTATGAACTTTATCTTATTTAACAAAATTTAGATTATAATCATAATCTCTAATACTTGGAATAATAATAAAAATCAATTGTTACTTTTCTTTTAGTGGGGCTGCAACTTTTCAGACAAACTCAGTCAGAATGCCATATAACATTTTTGGTTTTTGCAAAACTTTTTTTCAGGCCTCACAATTTTCCCAAGGACTTCTGTTTGTACCACAGTATTCTCATCATTGTGTCTAGAAGAACCTATTTTAGTCATCTTTTGTTGATTTTCTGTTTAATTGTTAACTGATAAAAAATTTCTAGGTTTTCACTTGTCAATGGCTCTGCAAGGGATTCAAGCAATTCTGTAACATTCGTCAACTTCATAAAATCCTGCATCTCTTGTTAAGAACTGTAGTTGTACACTGCACTTGCTTTATTTGCATTGTATTATCAGATGTTAACAACATCCACCAATCAGCAAATGACTGACACCAACAAAGATGCTGACTATGGAGCACTGAACAAACAGTAATGCAAGGGCCCTGATTATACAAGTAGCCAGTTCACTAGGAGATACAGTAATACTATGACTTTTGCTCCTATGCAACCACGTGTCCGTATGAAGACTTTATAATGAACACTTGGGTAATAAATGAGAGCAAAGGACAAATCGATCATGTGAAAAAGTGAGTGAAAGAAAATGAGCAGAGGAAGGAGCCAAAGCAGCAGCCAGAAGCACATGTAATCCAAGTACAAGCTGGGGACCCACGTGGTTCAGTCTCTTCATGAAACTAGTCAGAGTACAACCAGCAACCAGAAGCCACTAATAAAGAAATGTCAGCATTTTGTCGAGTCTCTTAGGTAACATTAATGATCCAATTCATAGCCCAGAGTAACATTTCTCAAAGAAATATCGAGCCAATTTTCTCCCCTCCCCCCACCTCCAATATTCTCATCACACGTGGTTGCTGCGGGGCCCCTAAACTGACGAACTCCCAAGTTCCCTCTGGAGCCCCACCTTCTCAGTGTTCTGTTTATTCATTCCTCCAGCGAGGTGGGCTCAACTCCCCTTGATGACTCTACAAGACAACATCAAGGCAGCTGCCACAGCTGTGTGTTCACAGGACGGCAAGGGTGATGCGGCACGAAAGCCGCCCTGCCAGGGGGAAGCGCTCCCTGCCTCAGGGGTCCCTCCCGGGGAAGACGCGCAGAAGCGATCTGACTAGAACGGAGGATGCGGTGCGGATTCGTGGGCATCTATCTGGTTTCCTGAGAATGACTCCGACCCTGTAAAATAGGCTTATAATCCTGAGATTGCTTAAGGTTGTAGAAACGTTACATACATCCCCTATTATTTGTAACCCAAGGCTACCCACTTACACGATCTACGTTTTCAGTGCCTCCCCAACGCCTCCTCAGACATTCCATCCACAAGGTGGAGCCAGGCAGCCCGCGACACCTGAGTTACTCCACTGCGCACCGTACTTCCACCACGTGTCACACGTGTCATGTGCACCCGTGTAAAATGCGCACCTAGGCTTCCCCCCCAAACCTTCAGGGAAAGAATCTTTCATTTTAATTTTTTAATTCAACTTTTATTTAGTTAGATAGTTGTTTTTTGTATTGAAAGGAATTTTAGCACTTATTTTTGAACATATTATGGTATAAGACATTTTATGTAACAAATAATCACAAAACACAAGAACGGATACAGGTATTTCAGGTACTACCCATGTATAATGTGCATCCTTATTCTTCCCTCAAAAATCTGGGCAAAAAGGCATGCATTATACATGGCAAAGTACAGTAGCTTTTCTCACCGAAACATTATTACCACGAGGAGAGCTCATAATGGAGGCACTAGGGGGCAGAGCAATTAGATCTGAGCTGAGCCCTGAGCCTCCGGAGTGACTGGCTCGTTTTCCTCTTCCCGGTGTAGGAACGTAAACGCAGTGTGGACCCTGCCTCCTTTTTCTGGTTGTTTCTCCAAAAGCCTCCCCTCGTGTCATGTCTTTAACGCATTCTATTTCTAACTAAACTTAGTACATATTCCTCTTCCAATAAAACAGATTTCCTTTCTGACAATTATCTAGCAGGGATGGTTTTCAAATTATGAGAACATATCCTTACTTTCTGTTTCTTGAATACAGCATTTCCCCACCTGCAGAGAATTCCTTTTAAGAATTTCTAACGGGCTCTGGTACCTGTGTGTGCAGTGAGCTGCAGACGGGTTTTTGGAGATGACAGAGGATGCCCTTGTCAGCAGACTCCTTACCGCCTCACGTCCCTCCCTATTACTAAGCTGGCATCCTGACATTATTAACTCAACACTAATTCCCTTTCTCTTCTGTAGTAAATGTTAGCATTACTGCCTGCTCCACATCGTCCCCAGCACTGTCCATATTTTTATTATAGCTATTCTAGTGGGTGTGAGGTTATCCATTTTCCCCATAAATACCCTTTACTGGGGTGAGAGAATTCTCTTCAATTTCTAGTTTCCTGAATTTTCTTATCATGAAAGGCTGGATTTTGTCAAATGCTTTTTCTGTACTTAGATGGTTGTTTTTTTTACCGTTTGTTCTACTAATGGGGTTCCACTGGTTTTCTTATGGTGAACCACCCTTGCACTTCTGGGAGAGATGCCTCGATCACGGCTTATAATCCTTTTAACGCGCAGGTGTTCTGTTGAAAGTTTTTGCATTTATATTCATGAGGAATACTGATCTGCAGTTGGTGATGTCTTTGTCCGGCTTTAGTATCAGGACAATATCGGCTTCACCAAAGAGAGTTGGTTAAAGTTCCCTCCATTTCCTCCGTTTTCCGAGTTTATAAGGAATTAGTGCTATTTCATTGTTAAATGTTTCATACGGTTCAAACAAACCCTGTCAAGCCATCTGGGTCAGGGATTTCTTTGTGGGAAGATTTTAAATTACTAATTCAATTTCTTTGCTATAATTGCTCCAGACTTCTAATTTCTTCCTGGGTCAGTTTTGGTCATTTGTGTCTTTCTAGCCATTGGTCCTGTTCATCTGTGTTCTCCAACCTTTTGGCATGAAGTTGTTGCTAGCATTACCTTGTAATTCTTTTGATTTCTGAAGAGTTGATGTTTGTTTCCTCTCATTGCTGATTTCGATAATTTGTGTCTTTCCTTTTTTTCTTGGTTTGGTTAGTCCAAGTTTGTCAATTTTGTTTATCTTCCCAAAGATCCCACTTTTGGTTTGATTTTCCCTACTACTTTTCTGATTTCTGTTTCACTGATTTCATTATTATCGTTGATTTCCTTCCTTCTGCTTGCTTTGGATTTATTCTGCCCTGATTTTTCAAACTTATTAAGGTAGAGGCTTAGGTAATTGATTTGAGATCATGATTTCTCATGCTCCCCCCCGCCCATTTCGACTGTCCTAAATTGTCCATTAGGTAAGAATTTTACAAACCTTACTTATATTAGCAGCAATGGTGGAGCTGGGAGTACTGCGCCCTTTCCAAGCTGCACGGTGAGAACCATCGATAGTGCGTGGGGGGGCTGTGACTCTCTCCGAGACCAGGCTCTTGCTACCGGCAGGTGTCGGCCCTCACACCTCCCTGTGCTTGTGGGCTGGTTTGGTGATCCGGTCCACATTGGGTGTCAGGGTTCCTTCTGATGGCCTTATGGAATGGTCAATGAGGATAACCCCAAAGAATTTGTATGTGGAATTGTCACCAACCCAGTAAGAATTCAGGACTCTCAGAGCCCCACAGTCACATCCAGGTCGCCCCTTGGCAATGGTCTGAAGGCTTCGAGCAAAGCTTGCTGGCTAACACAATGATGGACAGGCTCGCTGTAGGCGGCACCCTTAGAAACTGGGGCTTTGTGGCCACCATGGTGCATATGAATCCGATATACAGGTATGATATAACCTTGCCTGACCCTGTATCACAGTCTGCTGTACTTTATTGGGCCTGCTGGGGCGGGGAGCGCTGTGGAGCACAGGGAGCAGGCGGTACTGCCCGCAGCACACCCTGAGAAGGAAGCCCACTGCATCCGACTGCTCTGTCCTCCACAGATCCTGGATGTACCTCTAAGCACCCATCTTGGCTTACCTGATGGTGTCTGCCAGATGGAAAGGAAGAGACTTCCCCCAATCCTTTTTGGGCTCTTCCTCTTCCTTTCAAATACATGCATTTAAAGCCATAAATTTACCTTGCAATGCTTTCAGCTGCATCACACAAACTCTGATGTTTTCACTCTAAAATATTTTTTAACTCTCGTTGGGATATCCTTAACGTATGGGTTACTTAGAAATGTGTTGCTCAATTTCCAAATATTTACAGATTTCCCAAATGTCATTTGGTTGTTGATTTTCTAATTTAATTTTGTTGTGGTCACAAAATATATTTTGTCATTTCAACTCTTTCAAATAATAGGTATTAAGACTTGCTTTACAACCTAGCATATGGTGCATACTGGGGAATCTACTATGTGTCTTTGAAAAGGAAGTGTATTTTGTTGCTCTTGTTGGGTGTAATGTTTTGCACACTTTAATAATAAAGACCTGGAGTATTCCCCTAGGAAGCCTGTGACTTCATGCAAGAAACCACATAGTAAATGACAGCCATATGCACATACTATAAAAGTACTCACCAAAGTATATATAGGAGGTGGAGAAAAGAAGAACAAGATCTCTTCCCCAAAGATCCAACATCTCAATTTCAGGAAGAGGAACAACAAGGGAGAAGCTATAAAATGAACTTGGAACTATTAAGAAAAAGGTACTGTCATTTGAAAAAAAGATTGCAATCTTAAAGCTGACTGGTCATTATTAGCCAGCCTTCCATTCAGGTTGGTTTGGAAAAGACAATTCATCACTGAACTATGAATTTTTAAAAATCACGATTACAGAAAATATTTATAACCCTGACACGATTAACTACTCACTGTTCAGTGTAATGACAATACCTGAATCTAATTGGTAGACAACTGTGCCTTTTTCCTCTCCTACAATTTCTGGCACCTTTTCGTTTCCTGTAGGTTGATAAAAATATTCTGGTTGAGGTGGAACTCCCTCTGAAAGAAGACATTTAAAAAGTGTAAAATAAGAAAGGATATAAAAAACACTTTAGCAGAACCTAAATTTCTAGTGTGTTTTTAAGTTGTTTTGCTTCTTTCCATAAGCCGATGAGGACACTTTCAGTAAAAAACATAAGGTATAAATAGAAGATTTAAAAGTAAGCCGGAAAAGTCAATATAGTTGCTGCAATAACTCTTCAAAATTTGGTCCCGAGCTTCCTTTTATAATCAGGAAAATATGATCAGCTACATACACTTTATTACCATATGGGAACAAGCATATCAATTGTTTCAGAGAAAACAAGGGTTTTTCATTAACACTCAATTCTACGGGATTTCTTGCATGCAGCTTGGGCAAGTTTTCAGCATCATTTTAAGTACAGAAGCCACTGATGAAAGCCTGTGTTCGCTTCATCTCTCATCTTTCATGCTCGATGCTCCTCGGTTGCCCAAACTTGACACGCTCTGTCCCCGTTTCCTCTGACTGGAATACTTCTCCTTGCCTCATTGGGATCAAGTCTGGCTGTTCCTTCAGACCTCACCTTAGGTCTCGACTCCCCTCGGAAACCCTCACCCATCTTCCAGGCGGGGGTTAAGCGTTCCCAGAGGCACCAAGCTCTAGGCAATTGCCTGGCTGTATCTTTTGACTCCCCCACCGGTGTGAGCGCTCTGGGTGTCTCCACCTCGTTCACGGCTGCACCTCTAACACTAAGCACTGTACTTAGCATACGGTAGATGCTTGAGAGATATTTATGGAATGCATATTATATGAGGGAAGTGAGAAGATGAGAAACATCCAGTTGTTTATCCAGCAGTCTAAAGCAGAGACGTGATGTTTGCTAGACAGAAGTGTCCTGGCAATTAGATAAGTGCTGAAAATGCTTCATCAATGGAGTGCTGAAGATTACATTTGTACCAATAGCTCAAAGATATGACCAGCAATGTCATCAAAAAATGACTCCACCACTCCCATAAAAACTCCAATAAAATAAAAATATAATGAAAAACAGTAAAAACGATGCTCTGGCATGTAGGGTGAGCATCGACTATACTAAAGCTGGTAAAGAATACAATTTTTATGCAACTCAACTATACATATTAATACCGAGATGGGAGTAATCCAGAAAACTGATTTAAGTATGAATGTACTTTGGCCTCTAACAAGGTATCCGCCCATTCCAATAAACTCAGAAACATTCCAGTTTACATATTGGTGTAACTTTTGACTTTGGTGAGTGTGTCAGTTTCCCAGAGCTTAATCTTTTCAGGGTGAGTTGACAGATGTTGCACTGGTCCTGCCCCACACTTTAGGACACAGGACTTAAAACTGTGAGGCCTTGGAATCGAGTCTGTCGGCACTGCAAGACCATGACATGGGAGCCACATTACCAATGTGATGGATGTTCTCCTTGATGACCTCACACTCTATTGGCCATCTTGGAGCCTGCATTGGCTCGCTGCCAGAGAAAAAGGCAAAGAGATCTCGGGGCTCTCGAAGATGTGGGTTTGCTTCGCCAAACTCATCGTGAAGCAGCTGTCTCCTCTTGAGGAGCGGTGACCTCAGCACAAGAGAATCTGCCAAAGGGCAAGGGAATGAGTGAGCAGGTTCCTCTTCCTCCTGGGAATGTCACTACTCAACAATAACAAATAAGCAACTGGAAGCACTGCATTAAAATATGGGCACAGATGTGCAATCTTATGACATATTTCTCCTTCAAGGAGATGTATTCGAGGATGATAGCACTGAAATTATAAAAATCAAATTAAAATTCTGCACAGTCTATTAAATATTTCAGAGTAAGTTAGAAGAAACCTTTTTTAAAAATCAAAGCTAATGAGTCTAAGATATTTCAACAGTGGGTTGCAAATGAGTAAACAGTTACTTAATGCGTTTTATCACTTTTGTTTAGAGTGAGGCAAGAGAGGGACCTTTCATTTCACCCATTAGCATTTTAGAAAAGTGTACATAAAACTTTATTTAAAACAATCTGAAAATTAAATTTCTACTTCATAATGTAACCATTCAAAGGACAGAGAGACTTCTCAAACAGAGAATGACAAGGGAGTGGGAAAGTACTGTGAATGGTCAGGAGGGACAGGAAAAGAGCTCCTGGGAAACAGAGAACGAGAAAAAAGGGAGGAAAAGAAAGACTTTCAGGGAGAAAGAAAAAGAAAGGAAACGAGAGGAAGCATGAACAGAAAGAAACTGACAGGGGAAGGAAAGGCAGAGGGCCCCCAGGTGCGGCAGCTCCTAGCTCCCGTGGGGAGAGCAGCGGGGGGAGACCTGTTCCCACAGAGGAATCTGAGTTGTGTGGTTGGAGGGGCATGAAGTACCTCTGCTCACAGCTTCTGTCTGTCTGTGCACAGCTGAGGAAGAGAGACGGGGAGGCCCTAGAAAGAGGAAGGAGAAGGCGGCCTTGTCTCGGGGATCTTTGTCTTTCTTCTCTCTGCCATTTCCCCTATCCCTTTCCATTCCCCGCACTCACTTTG